>JAWPHD010014917.1:0-58344 GCA_037043455.1 Cyrtodaria siliqua
CACACGTTATTGTTTGTTCCTTAGAAAGAGCACCTTTCAAAGATACGACTTGTTTCCTATCTGACAGGTTAGATTTGAACCATTGCAGTGTAAGCTCGCCACATTTATACAACTTTAATTTTTGAAGCAAAATGATATGATCCACCAGATCGAATGCCTTCCGGAAATCTACCATTATAGCACCTGCAAATTTTCCTTCATTTAATGCCTTTAGCCATTTATCTATCATATAAACCAAAGCTGTTTCACAGCAATGTTGTTTCCTGAAACCACTTTGTGACTTACATAAAAGCTGATAGAATTGTAGAAAACTCATGAATGAATCAAAATTGCACATGTCTTTCAATTAATTTTGATATTGTATGTAATACAGAAATAGGCCTATAATTATTTACATCGTCAGACGGTCCGGCTTTAAATAACGGAAACACTTTTGCATGTTTCCAGGTGTTTGGGAATACACCTTGTTTAATACTACTATTAATTAAATGTCCAATACTGTTTGATATGCAATTAGCTGATAGTTTTGGGCCAATTTGGTCAAGCCCAGTTGCTTTTGAAGAATCTAAGTTTACTAACATATTTCGCACCTGATCTTCGGTTATTAATGGGATATTGAAAAACATCTGCTCAGGGACCTTTTTGTTTACAAAATCGTTTATCAAATTGAAATCTGAGTTCGGAATTGGTTGTTTCAAATTTGCTGCTATGTTTATGAAAAAATTATTAAACTCATCTGCCATTAAAGATGAGTCGGTAATGTCTGTCCCATTAATATTTAATTGATTTATTGTGTTGGATTTGCCCGAAGATTTAGAAGAGGCTCCTATCTCCTTAAAGATTTTCCATATAGATTTTGGGTCGGATTTTCCGTCCTCTATTTTTCTTTTGTATGACATTTTTTTAGATTCCTTTATTAGTTTAATCACTTTATTTCTAGATATTTTATAATTGTTCATATCATTTTGCATTTTATATTGATCTCTCTCTTTAATAGCGTCTAAAATATTAGGCGTAAGCCATTCAGGTTGGTGTATATGTTTTACTCGATGGTTTTTAATTGGCAAATGTTTATCTACTATATCTGAAAATTTATTAACCCAGTTTTCAAGAATTATATGGGAGCCCAGAATTTGCAGAAGACAAAATTACTTATCCAACCCTTTACAACATGCTATAAGGAAAACAATTCCAAAATTTAGTTCAGCTAGGACAAAAAATGTAAGAGATATAGACCTGTAAACACAGCTTACATGCAAAATTTGATGTGAAACAAGACATATTTTAGGGGATTTTGGGTTCCATGGGAGCCCAGGGGTTACAGGAACCAAAATTACTTAAGCAGCCCTTAATATAATGCTATAAGGAAGCTAATGGCCAAATTTGATTGTGCTAGGGTAAGAATTGCAAGAGATATAGACTTGTAAACACAGCTTACACGCAAAATTTGATGTGAAATTATCATAATTTGGGTTCCATGGAAGCCCATGGGTTACAGGAACCAAAATTGCTTATGCAGCCCTTAAGATAATGCTACAAGAAAGCCCATGAACAAATTTGGTTGTGGTAGGATAAGAAATGTAAGAGATATAGACTTGTAAACACAGCTTACACGCAAACCTTGATGTGGAACGCCGACGCCGACGCCAACGCCAACGCCGACGCCGGGGTGATTACATAAGCTCTCTTATTCTTCGAATAGTCGAGCTAAAAATGAAGTTATTTACATGTTAAGAAATGCGGATGTAAACATTAACCGGATGCTAAGAGCCTATCAACACATAAACGCAATTTGTGACCATGAACTTTGACCTATAGACCCCAAAAGATCCTTCAAACAGTCCAGCTATAAATATCTAATTATTTGTAAAGTTTGACCCAGGAGCTTAGTACATAAAGGTGGGGAAGAAGCCTAGGGTCTACGCTATGTCCCCATGGGTGGGGAAGGAGACTGGGGTCTATGCTGGTTTGGTGGTTATATCCATCTGTTCATGCCCAGTAAGTATATATATGGTTATAGGGAGGGATCTCAATGGTTTCCAAGTTATGACCGAGAGGCTATGTCCCCATGGGTGGGGAAGCAACTCGGTGTCTGTGCTGGTTGGAGAGTTGTATCTGTCTGTTCATGCCCAGTAAGTGTATATAGGTTATAGGGTGGGGATCTCAACGGTTACTAAATTATGACTCGGGGGACCCACCCACACCCTCATGTTTCACCTCTCATGACCCCCGGGTTCGGTCCAATTCTGACCCCAGGGTCACCATTTGAGCAAACAAGATAGAGGACTACAAGATGATGCTACATACAAAATATCTAAGCTGCCGCCTTTTTTGTTTCGGAGAAGATTTGAAGTGCTTTTCCTCTATACTACTTTCGAAGTTATAAATCTATTGCACAAAAACTTTAGGGTGAAGCTGGGGACGTCGATGCCATGGTGAGTAGGTTTTGATTGAATTGGATTTTATAGTCGCACCAACAGCTAAGGTCATATGGCGACTTTCCAGCTTCCATTGGTGGAGAAAGACCCCAGGTGCCCCTCCGGGCAATTTTCGTGCACGGGCGGTCACCTGGGTAGAGCCACCAACGTTCCGCAAGCCAGCTGGATAGCTTCCTCACATAAAGATTCCTAGGCCCCTGAGGGATCGAACCTACAGCGGTGAGGGGCAAGTTAACCACTCGGCCACGGACGTCCCGTGGTGAGTAGAATAGCTATCACTATTCTTCAAATAGTCGCGCTTAAAATGTAACATATATGACACTATATAAAATATACCGGCTGTTTTTATCAACATTGTTTTAGTTTAATATTGAAATAATTATAACTTTGTGCTATACATCAGGGGCGTAGCTGTGTCTCAATCAGTGTGTAGGAACAAGGTTTAGTTGGGTCCGGGGGCATGCCACACCCCCACCTGTGAATTGTTTTTCGAAGGAAGCCAAATCCTGCATTCTGATGGTATTTTAAGCAGCAAACATTATGTTTTTAACCCGTGATTTCAAGCTTTTATAATCTGTGATTTCACAACAAAAACATCGAAACAGAACCATTATATTAATATGAAAACTTGCTTTCTGTTAACTTTTATTTTCTAAAGGCCATGAGTAAAAATTGGTATGAGCTGACCATACCCCTCCACCCCATACTCCCTCTGTTTTCATTGCATTTTTTTTTTTTTTTCTGGGGACAATGTGTAGGCACGTAATGTGTAGGCACTAGCCTGCATTGCCTATAGCTATAGGCAGCTACGCCACTGACAATAAATATAATTTCACAAAAATGAAAGTCAATGTGAAATCGTGCTGCAGCAATTCTAAAACAACAGTTATTGCACAGTGTAATTCTTTACATTAAAATACTGAAAAACACACTTCGTTTAAATCAAGACTTTAATTATCAACTCAAAAGGATAATACAAGAACTTATCCAACATAGCAAAATGCATTTGTGTTCAATTCAGTGTAAACCGAAAACGAACGCAAAAAACATTAATGCATTTTTAAAACATATATCGTTCATTCTGTGTTCATTCTGCGTTAATTCTGCGTTCATTCTGCATTCATTTTCCGTTCGTTCAATGTTCGTTCTGCATTTATTTGGGTACTTGAACACAACTGGGTCTGTACATGGGGAAAACAAGATGGACAAAAGCACAAGCATGTACATGGGAAAAACAAAATGGACAAGAACTCAGACATGTACATGGGAAAAACAGGATGGACAAGACCTTAGGCCTTACATGAGAAAAACAAGACAGACAAGAGCTCAGGCATATACATTAAAACAAGAGGTCAATGACCTTGAAATCATTCAACCGGAATACGGCGATGATATGCACAACTAGGCTTGATACTGATCATCCTTGTCAAGTTTCGCTGAAATCTGGCCAGGGGTTTAGGAGAACTAGCCCGGAAAAAGTTTGTGTATCAAAACACTTTAAAAGGCTAATACTCTGCCAAAAATAGGTAAACCAGAACACGACATGACATGGTGCTGATCATTCCTGCAAAGTCCAGACAAAGTTTGTGTATTTAAACCTTTAAAGGGCCATGACTCCACCAAAATGATTCAACTGGAACACGGCGATGATATGCACAACTAGACCTGGAACTGATCATCCCCAAAATGTTTCGTTTAAATCCAGCCAGGCCCCATATTCTCAAAACTTTTAAGTCGAAATCACAGGCTCAAGCTCAGCTATAACATTTATTAAATCTTACTTAACGGTCATGAAATGACTGAAACTTTACACAAATTGAGCTAATCATCAATTACAAATGTCCTGAAGTTTCGGAAGAACAAAATCACTGAAAAAAATTACAACTAAAAGAAATATATGAGTTTTGAGCTTGAGCATAAGATTTTAGCTGAGCAAGTTTCGAGAATATGGGGCTTGGGGTTAGGAGAACTAGTCAGGACAAAGTTTGTGTATTAAAACTTTTAAAGGGCCACCAAACTCCACCAAAATGATTCAACCAGAACACGATGACTATGTGTACAATCAGTCTTGGTACTGATCATCCCTGCAAAGTTTCACTGAAATCCGGCCAAAACGAAGGCTCTTTCGTCTTAATGAGGCCAAAATATAGCATATTCAGAAAATCAAGGGCCATAACTCCATTCTAAATGATCCAATTTGGCTGATTTTCTTATTTTTCTGAGCTTTCCTTGTTACTAACAATCTAGTAAAGTTTTGATGAAAAATGAAGGCCCTAACGTCTTAACGATGCAAAATATAGCTTTTTTAACTTAATCTATTGCAAGGGCCATAACTCTGCCCTTACTGATCCGATCTGGCTGGTTTTAGAACTCGTCTGAGATTTGTTGATAGTAATAATCTGGTAAAGTTTGGTAAAGATCAGATGAAAAATTAAGGCCCTATCGTCTTGAGGCAAAATACAGCATATATATCAGAAAATCAAGGACCATAACTCAGGTGTAAATGGTCCAATCTGGCTGGTTTTTTAACTTGTCCGAACTTTCATTGATATTAACAATCTGGTAAAGATTGCTCAAGATCGAATGAAACATGAAGGCCCTATCGTCTTAACTAGGCAAAATATAGCATTTTTAACTAAATCAAGGGCTTTAACATAATCCAATCTGGCTGGTTTTAGAATTTCTCTGAGCTGTCATTGATATTAACAATCTGTTGAAGTTTGATAAAGATCTGATGGAAAATGAAGGCTATATGGTATTAACAAGGTAAAAGTTAATGGACGACCGACGATGGACAACTCGCCATCCAATAAGCTCTGCTGGCCCTTGGCCAGTAGAGCTAACAAGACAGACAACCTACTGTGTATAGTGTTATCGAAACAGACTGTTACTGACATATACGACACTGGAGGTTCTGTTGATGGCAAAATACACTGTGGCATCCAAATACTACTGCTGGTCAAAAAGAGAAGGTTACACCATCCTGAAATAGTTTAAACACAGAAATTAAATTCCAGCAGAATTTCATTGTAAAATTGTTAATCATTATAGCAAAATAATAGTAAGTGTAAAAATGCTTATCATTCTAGTAGAATATCAGCGCAAAAGTATTCTTATCATTCTAGCAGAATATCAGTGTAAAATTATTCTAGCACAATATCAGGGTAAAATTATTCTTAATTATTCTAGCACAATATCAGTGTAAAATTATTCTTAATTAGTCTAGCAGAATATCAGTGTAAAATTATTCTTAATTATTCTAGCAGAATATCAGTGTAAAATTATTCTTATTATTATTCTAGCACAGTATCAGTGTAAAATTATTCTTAATTATTCTAGCACAATATCAGCGTAAAATTATTCTTATTCTAGCAGAACAACAGAGTAAAATTGCTAATTATTCCAGAAGAATAGCTGCATAAAACTATTAAATTGTCATTATAGAAAATACAAGTGGAAATTTCATGAAAACCAGGTTTCCATTAACTACCTAACTATCTAAAAGGTTTCGTTCCAATATTTCTTCCATGTAACCTACATACACACCAAGTTTCGCTTCAATATCTCATTACTAACTGAAGTTGTTACCTTCTATTTTTAGTAACAACAATCTTGACCCAGCGACCTCAAATGCAATCTGAAGCTTTCTTTCCATATAAGCTACCTACACTTTAATCGTTCCAATATTTTTCATCACTAAAGTTATTGAGCTGAAACCATTTTCTACTTTTTTACAGTGACCTTGACCTTGACACCCATGATCTCAACTGCAATTCCAAGCATTCATGTTAAATAAACTAACTACCAGTACACAATTTTTATAAGTTTCTTTACAATATCTCAAAAAATATTGAGCGGACCATTTTTCTATTTTTAGTAACAGTGCTGCCCTGTACCTTGATTCCAGTGTCAAATGCAATCCTAATCTTCCTTTCCATACCAGCTACCTACACAGTAATTTTCGTTCCAATATTTCTTCTAAACTAAGGCTATTAATAGAAAATCATGAGTTTGATGTCGCCTACCCGCATGCACGCCCGCCCACCAAACGTCATTCAGCACACTTGAACATTGGAGGACATCTGTAGTGTGTTATTCTTATCTGTTATTTTTGCGCACTTGGTTATGTAAAGAATATGCACATATAGAGGATCTTACATGGGTGCATGTTTAATATTGAAATTATTAAACGAGTTAGATAGAAGTGTGTTTTTTGTTCGAGCTCAACAAAATCAATACTAAATAGGCATGAATGTGAGATTCTATTTATCACACAACTTCAAAGAAGAGGTCAATGACCTTGAAGCTCTACCGATTGATTTTGATTTCAGGAAGTAGTGACTACAAACTAGATTTTTGAAAATCTATTTTTAGCCGTGGCGGCCATCTTGAATTTCCGGCCGACCTGAAATTTTGCTAGGATCAATTAGACATCAAGAGCAACATTTCTGTGAAGTTTCATGAAAATCCGTCAAGTAATTTCAGAGGAGTAGTCGCTACAAGTTTTCATTATATAACTCTATGTAAACAAAGATGGCCACTGGCAGCCATGTTTAACGTCGAATCAAAATAATGTTCAACTCGGATAACCATCATGTCATGCTGATCATTTTAGAAAAAGTCCAATATCAATATCTCTTAAAGTTTTCAAGAAGTCGTCGCTACAATCTTATTTTTTTTTAATCTATTTTTAGCCGTGGCGGCCATCTTGATTTTCCGGCCGACCTTAAATTTTGCTAGGATCAATAAGACATCAAGAGCAACATTCCTGTGAAGTTTTATGAAAATCCGTAAAGTAGTTTCAGAGGAGTAGTCGCTACAAGTTTTCATTATATAACTCTATGTAAACAAAGATGGCCACTGGCAGCCATGTTTAACGTCGAATCAAAACGATTTTCGACAAGGACCAACATCATGTCATGCTGATCATTTAGAAAAAGTCCCATGTCAATATCACTTATAGTTTTCAAGAAGTAGTCGCTACAAACTTGTATTTTGAAAATCTATTTTTAGCCATGGCGGCCATCTTGAATTTCCGGCCGACCTGAAATTTTGCTAGGATCAATAAGACATCAGGAGCAATATTTCTGTGAATTTTCATGAAAATCCGTCAAGTAGTTTCAGAGGAGTAGTCGCTACAAGTTTTCATTATATAACTCTATGTAAACAAAGATGGCCACTGGCAGCCATGTTTAATGTCGAATCAAAATAATGTTCGACTCGGATAACCATCATGTCATGCTGATCATTTTAGAAAAAGTCCCATATCAATATCACTTATAGTTTTCAAGAAGTAGTCGCTACAAACTTATTTTTTAAAAATCTATTTTTAACTGTGGCAGCCATCTTGAATTTCTGGCCGATCTGAAATTTTGCTAGGATCAATTAGACATTAAGAGCAACATTCCTGTAAAGTTTCATGAAAATCCGCCAAGTAGTTTCAGAGGAGTAGTCGCTACAAGTTTTTACTATATAACTCTATGTAAACAAAGATGGCCGCTGGCAGCCACGTTTAACGTCGAATCAAAACGATTTTTAATAAGGACCAACATCATGTCATGCTGATCATTTTAGAAAAAGTCCCATATCAATATCACTTATAGTTTTCAAGAAGTAGTCGCTACAAACTTCTATTTAGAAAATTTATTTTTAGCCGTGGCGGCCATCTTGAATTTCCGGCCGACCTGAAATTTTGCTAGGATCATTTAGACATCAAGAGCAACATTCCTGTGAAGATTCATGAAAATCTGTCAAGTAGTTTCAGAGGAGTAGTCGCTACAAGTTTTCATTATATAACTCTATGTAAACAAAGATGGCCGCTGGCAGACATGTTTAACGTCAAATCAAAACGATTTTCGACAAGGACCAACATCAAGTCATGCTGATCATTTTAGAAAACGTCCCATATCAATATCACATATAGTTTTCAAGAATTAGTCGCTACAATCTTGAATTTAAAAAATCTATTTTTAGCTTTGGCGGCCATCTTGGATTTCACATCAACATGAATTTTTGCTAGGATCAACTAGACTTCATGGGCAACATTTCCGTAAAGTTTAATGAATATCCATCCAGTAGTTTCAGAGGAGTAGTCGCTACAAATAAAAGTTAACCGACAGACGGACGGACCGACGGACAGACGGACGGACGGACGACGGACGCCGCACCACGGCATAAGCTCTGCTGATCTCTGATCAGTAGAGCTAAAAAGCATCATAAGGAACATTTATTATTGTAGCTGCCTACATATATAACATTGTCGTCTGATGATGGTGTTTTGCTTGTATGACTCGGTCTTTTACGTACAACACCGAACATAGCTAACATGTGGATTTCCATTATCTGGAACTTTTAACATTACGTCGACGAGGCAATTCCGATGTACAGCAAGCTGAATGGATCGAACAATAGTTTGACCTTCATTTGCATATTTATTATACTAGTGTAATATGATAATTATACCATGGCTTTATAACACTCCTACACCACAAGTTATGTGATAAAAAAAGACACGGTAATTTCAATTTTCATAACGTATTCTGTGAGTCACCAACTCTCATCCAGAGAGAGAAAAAATATATAGTATCAAATCTGAATGAAACTTGTGAATTTTACTACTGTTCTATAAATATATCTTCGTACAAAATTAATGTTCTATGTTACGATTCTCCTAAAAGATCAGTTTGTGATTGTCCTCATAATAATTAATCATTTGTATTATCAATTATGTCTAAAGGCTTTTAAAAGCATTACGCTCCAATGCCACTACCACTGGTGACCTTCAGAAACTGGCCTTTCTGTCTGGATCTGGTAAAAGGTCTCAATTCAAAGATCCACGCTGTCAGTCAAACAAGTATCTGACATGATGTCATATGTTCAATTAAAATCACATCAGATATTTACACCTGCTTATAAAGTACATGCTATCCAACAAACAAACCAAATATAATAAATGGTGGAGTGTGTGATCCAGTGGTACAGCATCAGTTTCTAGATTCGAGAGTTTGAGGGTTGGCTCCTTGCCATGGCCATGTTATTTATCCTTGATAATTAACCCATATAGCTTAGTGCTGGTTCTACTCAGGAAGCCATTGAGAGTGATTAATAGAAGTTGCAAGAACTTTATTTTTGGCAATCAATGTAAAAGGTATACATAATATAGTTTTAACTAAACCAAATATACAATAGATCACAAAGTCATGGAAAATGGTGACCGGAGTTTATGAATCTTTAGGGATCTATGAATAAGCAGTTATCTCCCTTGCAAGTAACCATAGGAACATTCTTGAGATTAAACGAGAAATGTGTCCATAGGACATGGATCACTTTGGTCACTATGCCATAGCATTTTGATAATGAACACTGAGGTGCGCATCTTAACTTGCTGGTCAACATTATTGTAAAGTCTGGTGGTGACCATGGGTTAAATAGTTATGGAGGATCGAGCGACAAGTTTTTCAGCCCTATTTTGACTAAGTCAAGGGCCATAACTCTGTGGTTCTTAGTCCAAAATAAAAATGAAAACCCAGGAGCGCATCTTCACTTGCTGGTCAACATTACTGTAAAGTTTCGCGACCGTGGGTTAAATAGTTATGGAGATTTTTGGGGGTTTTGGGTCGTACAGACGTATGGACAAGTGCAAATCTATATACCCCAGTGTAAATCTATATGCCCCACCAAGAGGGAACTATGTTTAGCGGTTCTTGATTATTTTTTTAAAATGTGCAATTATTTTCTTGTTTTAAGTTCCATGTGACAAAAATGTATCATGTCCATGATTAGAGACCGGTTTGAATATGGTTGTCAAGTGTTTTTCAATCGAGCTCTTAACACTCTGATGATATAGTGTGTAGCAATTCATTCCAAAACAAAAGTGAAAATGTTAAAATTTAACAGGATTTCTATAAACTTATAACTGACTCAATTCCTGCGAATCGCACATTGGCAATTACATGCTTTAAACTGGATATTTTGAACAGCTAACTTTCCAACAGTCATTAAGTACTGACCATTTAGATTTCTTGTGGGTGTGGGGGTGGGGGGCATTTTCCCTGAAAAAATATTCCGGCCCTTGAATTGTTCAAAAAAAATAATACTGACTCTGACCTGAGAAAAAAACAAGAGGTCAATGACCTTGAAGCTCTACTGATTGATTTTGATTTCAGGAAGTAGTCGCTACAGACTTGTTTTTTAAAAATCTATTTTTAACCGTGGCGGCCATCTTGAATTTCCGGCCGACCTGAAATTTTGCTAAGATCAATAAGACATTAAGAGCAACATTCCTGTGAAGTTTCATGAAAATCCGTCAGGTAGTTTCAAAGAAGTAGTCGCTACAAGTTTTCATTATATAACTCTATGTAAACAAAGCAGCCATGTACAAGGTCAAATCAAAACAATTTTCGACAAGGACCAACATCATGTCATACTGATCATTTTAGAAAAAGTCCCATATCAATATCTCTTATTGTTTTGAAGAAGTAGTCGCTACAAACTTATTTATTTTAAATCTATTTTTAGCTGTGGCGGCCATCTTGAATTTCCGGCCGACCTGAAATTTTTCTAGGATCAACTAGACATCAAGAGCAACATTCCTGTGAAGTTTCATGAACATCCGTCAAGTAGTTTCAGAGGAGTAGTCGCTACAAGTTTTTACTATATAACTCTATGTAACCAAAGATGGCCACTGGCAGCCATGTTTAACGTCGAATCAAAATAATTTTCCACAAGGATCTACATCATGTCATGCTGATCATTTTAGAAAAAGTCCCATATCAATATCACTTATAGTTTTCAAGAAGTAGTCGCTAAAAACTTATTTTTTAAAAATCTATTTCTAGCTGTGACGGCCATCTCGAATTTCCGGCCGACCTGAAATTTTGATAGGATCAATTAGACATCAAGAGCAACATTCCTGTAAAGTTTCATGACAATCCGCCAAGTAGTTTCAGAGAAGTAGTCGCTACAAGTTTTTACTATATAACTCTATGTAAACAAAGATGGCTGCTGGCAGCCATGTTTAACGTTGAATCAAAACGATTTTTGACTAGGATCAACATCATGTCATGCTGATCATTTTAGAAAAAGTCCCATATCAATATCACTTATAGTTTTCAAGAAGAAGTTGCTACAAACTTGTATTTTAAAACTCTATTTTTAGCTTTGGCGGCCATCTTGGATTTCACATCAACATGAATTTTTGCTAGGATCAACTAGACTTTATGGGCAACATTTCTGTAAAGTTTCATGAATATTCATCCAGTAGTTTCAGCTGTGAAGTCGCTACAACTAAAAGTTTACGGACAGACGGACAGACGGACGACGGACGCCGCACCACGGCATAAGCTCTGCTGATCTCGGATCAGTAGAGCTAAAAACAGTCCCTGAAATTGTTGGGGGAAAAAAATCCAGCCTTCTCACATTTTTGGGAAAAAATAATCTGGCTGTGTCCAGTTAGAGAAAAAGAATAATCTGGCAGACCCTCTGTCTATGATAAATGTAGATCTACTCCCTCAGCCACTGGATTCAACATGGAAATGTTTAACCACACTCTGGCTACATCCACAGCTTCTGCTCAAAAGTTTATCGAAATCTCCAGTTGAAATGAATTTAGAAGACAGTGAAAGTATTCATGGTTGTAATAAATGGGATGTACTACATATATCATGGTAGTAATAAATGAGGTATACATTCGTCATGGTAGTTATGTGATAAATGTGGTATACACTGTTAGTGGTAGTAAATGTGTTGTATGTGGGCATGGTCGTAATTTGGTATACATTGGTCATGGTAGTAATGAATGTGATATTCATATAAAGTCATGGTTATAATTAATGTGGTATACATATGGACTTGAACTGGGAACCAGGGGGTCAAAATGGTAGTTGCCGAAAGAAGTCCCATATACCGTTGACAGTAGTGTTATTTGAGATGCTGTGTGAATGGATGCACGTCCACAGGTAGTGTAGATTAATATTTGTGTGTAGAGAGTAGATTCCCAGATATTTTGCTGCAAGAATCAGTTTAATCAGAGCTGAGGCAAGTGAATGACACTACTTTTTGTGAGGTAAGATTTGTTTGTGTTCTTCGTCAGATTTGACCTGAATTCGTCATAATCGATACCTACTTTCACTTTGAGCAAAATTCTGAAGTTGAAAGCTGAAATAGAGCTTGATTTTTTGCTATGTCTGTGTTGTGCTGACTTTGAAGATGGTTTACTGACAGTTTCAAGTATGAAGGAGTATGATGGCATGTGTGACACCATTTTAGGCTATAATGTAAGTCTATGGGAAATTAATGGTGGTCCAGTTCCATATAGTCAGGGTTGTAATAAGGCCATTATTTTTTTAACCCTCCTACGACAAAACAAAACAAGAGGTCAATGACCTTGAAGCACTACTGATTGATTTTGATTTCAGGAAGTAGTCGCTACAAACTGTTTTTTTGAAAATCTATTTTTAGCTGTGGTGGCCATCTTGAATTTCCGGCGGACCTGAAATTTTGCTAGGATCAATTAGACATCAAGAGCAACATTTCTGTGAAGTTTCATGAAAATCCGTCAAGTAGTTTCAGAGAAGTAGTCGCTACAAGTTTTCATTATATAACTCTATGTAAACAAAGATGGCCACTGGCAGCCATGTTTAATGTCGAATCAAAATAATGTTCGACTCGGATAACCATCATGTCATGCTGATCATTTTAGAAAAAGTCCCATATCAATATCACTTATAGTTTTCAAGAAGTAGTCGCTACAAACTTATTTTTTAAAAATCTATTTTTAACTGTGGCAGCCATCTTGAATTTCTGACCGATCTGAAATTTTGCTAGCATCATTTAGACATTAAGAGCAACATTCCTGTAAAGTTTCATGAAAATCCGCCAAGTAGTTTTAGAGGAGTAGTCGCTACAAGTTTTTACTATATGACTCTATGTAAACAAAGATGGCCGCTGGCAGCCTAGTTTAACATTGAATCAAAACAATTTTTGATAAGGACCAACATCATGTCATGCTGATCATTTTAGAAAAAGTCCCATATCACTTATAGTTTTCAAGAAGTAGTCGCTACAAACTTGTATTTTGAAAATTTATTTTTAGCCGTGGCGGCCATCTTGAATTTCCGGCCGACCTGAAATTTTGCTAGGATCAATAAGACATCAAGAGCAACATTCCTGTGAAGTTTCATGAAAATCCGTCAAGTAGTTTCAGAGGATTAGTCGCTACAAGTTTTCATTATATAACTCTATGTAAACAAAGATGGCCGCTGGCAGCCATGTTTAACGTCAAATCAAAACGATTTTCGACAAGGACCAACATCATGTCATGCTGATCATTTTAGAAAACGTCCCATATCAATATCACTTATAGTTTTCAAGAATTAGTCGCTACAAACTTGTATTTAAAAAATCTATTTTTAGCTTTGGCGGCCATCTTGGATTTCACATCAACATGAATTTTTGCTAGGATCAACTAGACTTCATGGGCAACATTTTTGTAAAGTTTTATGAATATCCATCCAGTTGTTTCAGAGGAGTAGTCGCTACAAATAAAAGTTAACGGACAGACGGACGGACGGACGGACGACGGACGCCGCACCACGGCATAAGCTCTGCTGATCTCTGATCAGTAGAGTAATTAGGTATTTTGCTTTTCCGTAGAGAATTTGATAGATTATTGTTTTTTACCTCCTCCCAGATTTTAACAGAACATTTCATTCTATTCATTTCAAATAAAATAAACTATCCTTTACCAAATTTTTATTTTTATTTTTCCCTACCTCCTACAGCAATTATCTGTCTTGATGGTTCGTAAAATTGGTCATGGTAGTATGTAAATATTGAAATCCTGTGAGGGTGACAGTGAATGTTTGTCAACCTTCTGAGGCCATTTATTTTATCATACTGAAAAATATGTTTGAAAAATATATTTGGTTCTGCTAAATATTCCTTTGAAATAAAATATGAGAAAACATTGTTGTTACTTCTATCTGTTCAAAATCACACTTCTCAGCACCTAGAAAATCAATTGCTGCATATGGTTCTTCGTGTTCGTTTGGAATCTTCAATCGTGAACTGACATGAGTAAACCTTTCAAATCATATTTAGAAAGTTGTGCAGTACAAATTATACTGGGGTGATATTCCAAAAAAGACTATCATTCAGTGACTCACTCCAAGGAGACATTCCAAGCGAAATAATTAAGATACTACAACAAGAGGCCCAAGAGGGCCTGTGGATGCTCTACTGGCTAACATGGTTCTTATAACATCAGTGAAGCGAGTGACTGCAATTTATGTTTTTTTGAAAGTTTTGGTCAAAATACAGCATTTTTAACTAAATCAAGGGCCATAACTAAAAAATTGTTCTGTAAAGATCAGATGAAAAATGACCTATCGTATTAACGAGGCAAAATATAGCATTTTTAACAAAATAAAGGGCCATAACTCCGCTGTTACTGGTCCGATCTGGCTGGTTTTCAAACTCGACTGAGCTTTCATTGACACTAACAATCTGGTAAAGATCAGATGAAAAATGAAGGCCTTATCATCTAAACGAGACAAAAGTTAACGACGGACGGACGACGGACAACTCGCCATCCCATAAGCTCTGCTGGCCAGCTAAAAATGGGAAAATGACAGTCTATGGAAATTTAACATGGGGATTTGACATGAGGCATATTATTAATAAATATGGTATCAGTGGTCATGGTAGTAATAAATGTAGTATGCAAAGCTCATGGTAGTAATACATGTGATATATAGTGGTCATGGCAGTATAATAATAAAATATTATACTTGCGATATACAGTGGTCATGGTAGTAGAAAATGTGGTAACGAGTAGCCATGATAGTTATACATGTGATGTACTTTGGACATGTTAGTTATCAATGTGGTATGCATTGGTCATGGTAGTATTACAATACAAGGGTCCTGGTACTTTGCGATGGACATTGTGAATATCATCAACAAGTAGGTGGACTTAAAAATTAGCTTCAGCCACATGCAATGCAAGGTTACAGACAAACTATGCGCTATATGCCAGTGTTAATAAGAATGGTATGGAACATGGTAGACATTGCCTAGTACAAGACAATCTCCTACACCACCAAACAAACATCCAATCAATACATACTTTAGAAGAGCAAAAGGTGGATCACATAGAAAGCAGACAAGGACAAGCATAACACAAGATTAAAACCAGCACATGGAGTTCCATCCACCAAATATGGAATGATCCATATAAAACAACAGCTGTCGAAAGGACAGCAAGAAGGACAGCATGCTCCACTATTCAGAGTCAATTTTAAACAAGCTGCCACTGACACTTCTGTCTCACCAACCATGGTGCCAATTCATTCACAAGGTCAAGTCTTAATTGTGGAGGTTAATAGGTGGTGGTGAGGTGAAGGTGTAGGAGTTAAAAATGATGATCTGGCTAAGATAAAATAAACAAGAGGGCCATGATGGCCCTATATCGCTCACCTGAGTAAATTTTCCAGAGAAGAAGATTTTTTTCAGTTTTTCCCTATACAAGCCTATGTAAAACTGTGACCACCGGGGCGGGCCAAATATGACCCCAGGGTCACCATTTGAACAAAATTGGTAGAGGACCATGAGCTTATAGCAAATGCAAAATATTAAACCTCTGGCTCTTGCAGTTTCAGAGAAGAAGATTTTTCCCTATACATGTCTATGTAAATTGAACTGAATTGAATGTTGTTTAACGGCTCATCAACACAGTATAGGTTATTTAGAGCCGCCCCAGAGAGAGGGGAAGGATACATAGGAATCCGGGAACCTGCCCTACTCTTATTATCGAATAGATTCCTATGGTTCTTTAACGTGCTCGGAGGATAGACCGATACATGGGACCGCCCGGTTTACGTCCCCATCCGAAGGACGGGGCTAAGCGAAAGTTCTTGCCCAAGAACACACCGACGGAACTCAGTGGCACCACGGAGGATTGAACCTGGGGCCTCCGGTTACAAATCCGCTGCACTACCGACTGCGCCACGCCAGCCCTCTATGTAAAACATGTGACCCATGGGGCGGGGCCAAATTTGACCCGATGGTCATCATTTGAACAAACTTGGTAAAGGACCATAAGCTTATAGTAAATGCAAAATATCAAACCTGTGGCTCTTGTAGTTTCCGAGAAGAGTTTTAAAAAGAAAATCCTATATAAGTCTATGTAAAACTGGGACCACCGGGGCGGGGACAAATTTGATCCCAGAGTCACCATTTGAACAAACTAAGTAGAGGACCATAAGCTGATGCTAAATGTAATACATGAGAGCTCCCTGCCATGTGGTTCCAGAAAAAAAGATTTTGTTTTTCTAAATAAGTCTATGTAAATCTGACCCCCGGGGCGGGCCAAATTTTACCCCAGGGTCACCGTTTGAACAAACTTAGTAGAAGTCCATAGCTGATGCTACACGTAATACATGAGAGTTCTATTCCATGTGGTTTCAGAGAAGAAGATTTTTTAAAGTTTTTTCCTATATTAGTCTAAGAAAAACATGCAAAATCTCAATATACAAACTTTGGATCCCCAGGGCACAGCCAATTTTGACCCCAGGGACTTCATTTGAACAAACTTGATAGTCTAGGCGTTGTCGATCATTTCAAAAGAAGAACTGTCGAAATCTGTTCAGCGGTTCTTGAGAAGAAGATTTTTTAAGGTTTTGACCATATATCATATGCTACTGGCGGCCATCTTGCATGTCGCGTCGACCTAATTTTAACAAATCTAAAATACATTCATCTAAGGATCATTCATGTGACGTATGGTCAAAATTGGTCAAGCGGTTTCTGAGGAGAAGTAGTCTGAAGCAAAATTTAACAACGACGACGGACGGACGACTGACGACGGACGAATAGTGATCCCAATAGCTCACCTGTATGCCTTCGGCTCAGGTGAGCTAAAAAGTTATGAAACTTGTGTCTGTAAGTGTCCTTGATGACTGACGACTCTGATGACACTGGTCAAGCTCCTTTGACAGATAAATATGACTAGTGGGTATTGAAATAAATTGACTTAAGATCAAATAAAATATAATAAATTCTAAGTCGAAAAGGGGCTACACTTTTTCTAAAATACAATACAGAAAATATTTATCCAGAAAAAGGGCCATAATATTGCTAAAATGCAATACAGAGTTATGGAACATGCGTCTACTAGCATCCACGCTTTACTGAAGTTGTATTAATAATTAACAATCACCTATTGAAATACAAGTACTTGCCTAAGAATTTAACCAGAATTTTGAAGTTGAAAAAGGGACATAACTTTGATTAAATGCAATACAGAGTTAATATGGAACATGTGTCTACTTTAATAAGTGCCCTTGATATTCCAAAGTTTACTGAAGTTTTGCTGATGTATGCATTCAGTTGTTAAAATACATGGACTTGTCAAAAAAGAACTTTAACCAGAAATTCAAAGTAAGAAAAGGGCCATGCTATTGCTTTAATGCAGTACAGAATTATGGAATATGTGTCTACCAGTGTCCTTGGTGGTACTTGAGGATATATTTCAAGTTTCACTAACCAGTGGTTGCTGAAATAATTGGACTATAATTGGACTTGGCAAACAACTGAAAACCAACGTTGACACAGACGTTGAGTAGATCTACAACAGCTCTTCTTATTCTATGAATAGTAAAAACTTAAAAAAAAAATATTCTGGCTTTCAAGTTGACGAAAAAAAACTGGCCAGTGTACTCGTTAGAGGCCAGTTTCCGTCCAAGCCCAGTTTCCGTCATTCTTATTTAAAAAACGTTTTTACACTGCAAATTACTTACGCGATGTCACTTATTGTCAGACATTTATAACTGAAGATTGGAAACAGGAAAAACAACCAAAAAGTAAATAAGCGGTACAAAAACGAAACAGATTTCTCCGAAAAATATGTTTACTTCCTAATATGGCATTGGGGAAGGCGCGCGCATACTGCCGCATAATAAACTATTAAAAAAATAACACTGTAATGACGTCATATTTTTATCACTCTACCGTGATTATATAGTTTAACCAAAGAGAAGCAACTCGTACAACCTGTATCTGTTTGATTTACACAGAGTTACCCATCTTTACAGTGTAAATGTCGTCATTGAACATTTTAAATTCACGTTACCAGGCGCATTGTTATAACGATCGAGGTGACTGATGGAACAATGCAAACATACCATTTTTACAAAGAAATTGTTGAATAGACTTGCAAACAAGTTTCTTATTCATAAAAGTTTACTGTATCTTGACCTAGTCGAATCTATCACTCAATAAAATAATGAAGGAAACTGGGCTTGTAAACAAAATTTTTCAGTTTTAGTCTATTTATAAAAAGGTCACGTGCCACTTCGATAGTTTATATAAAACAAAATTCTTTGCTATAAAATTTCCAGGAAGAGGTAACCTAATAGAAAATAGAGTAAAAATGGTCAGGATACATAGATTTGTCTGAAAAATTAGTTTATGTTTACATAAGTGACGGAAAGTGGCCCCCGACAAGTACTAGGTGAAATAAAAATCCCGGTTTTAAAGAAATGAAAAAAAAAAAATTCAGGCTGAAAGGAAAATCCCAATACCACCCCCCCACATAGAAATCAAATGATCGGTCCCTTAATAACATTCACGCACATCTTTCAAATGGTCCAAATATAGAAGTTGTTCTGTATGTATGTACATGTAGCATACTGCAATTGATCTTTATATGCAGCATTGTTTAGTGAGATGTAAAGAAGGAAATGAGGATTATACACTTACATTTATTGGAGACAAATGTTTTTCCGGTTGTCCGGTCTTCTGACAGGACCATATCCGAATCATTATTTACATGTGTTTGGTGTCAATTCGGAGTAGCTAAACAGCATATTTGAAGGCTGGGTTGAATATAACAAAATCATAGTTATATCAAAATAATGGTTAAATATAACAAAATCACAGTTTTATCAAAATAATGGTTAAATACAACAAAATCATAGTTATATCAAAATAAATGGTGATCAATTAACTGAAATCATTGAATGTAAACCAGCAGGGTTTTTATTACATGCTAGAGCTCAGGATTTTGAAATGGCAGAACAAAATGTATTGACAAAATTCAGAGAGTCAAAGTCATATAATAACTCTCCAGACAAAGGAAACACAGGAACGTGTCTGACTCTGGCTTTTCCTTTCCTGTGGTGAGGGCTGGTGTGGCGCAGTTGGTAGCGCGGCGGATTTGTAACCGGAGGCCCCGGGTTCAATCCTCCATGGTGTCTCTGAGTTCCGTCGGTGTGTTCTTGGGCAAGACACTTTCCCTTAGCCTCGTCCGTCAGATGGGGATGTAAACCGAGCGGTCCCGTGTATCGGTCTATCCTCCGAGCACGTTAAAGAACCATAGGAATCTATTCGATAATAAGAGTAGGGCAGGTTCCCGTATTCCTATGTATCCTTCCCTTCTCTCTGGGGTGGCTCTATATATCCTATACTGTGTTGATGAGCCGTTAAACAACATTCAATTCCTTTCCTGTGGTGTTTAAACCCTGGTAAGCTGATAGAAATGAAGGGACATATTAATGCTTTCATCAGAAAGAAAGCAGCAGGTTGTAAATGCGACTTAATCAACATCACAGCTAACACTCAGAACCTGTCTGTGGCAAGGCAAACATCATTCAGATCACAAGGAAATGCCTCTCCGTATTGTTACAAAGTTCAGTACTTTTTTAAATTGATTCTTCAAATTAATGAATTAAATGTTTTTATAAATTGTTACCTGGGGGTCTAGATCCACTGCACTAACTGTAAAGATCAGGTGGCCCAAGTTGACGTTTTCCATAACATTAACCTCATAGAAGATTGCAACGGGAGGAAATGCAAATATAGGAGGCACCAAATTACGCTGAATGATGGTCACAGTAGCAAAGGCCTCTCTCGGAATTCCTGTGCTTTCATCTGCTGCTCTCGGTTGAAGCTACAAGGTGAAGTTTAAGCACTTAAAAATTGCAACTGACATATCACATTCAAACATGTAATATTAACTAAGGACTGGTTAGCTCAAAAGGGGAGCTGACATATTGAATTTATTATTATTTATTTATTTAATACAGAGTTGGATAAAATTATATGATAATTATAAGGCTGTGCCGAGCACCATATCCATTTTTTTCCAATGAGATTAATAAATTTATTATTAAACTAGACTGGTTGTTTTTGTAGACAAAAACATATGTCTCCCCCAACACTTTCTGTGTAATGCATATCAACCAACCTGGCTGAAAGTTGTGCTTTGCACGTCGTCTCAGTATGGTGAACATTTGTGCCAAGTTATTTCAAAATCCCTCAAGCAGTTCAAGAGATACGGAGAGGACATGAAATATAGTGCATATGACGTGCAACCTCTAAGTGTAACCTTGACCTTGAATGGACGGGGCTGGAAGTTGTGCTCTGCATGTCGTCTCGATAAAGTGAACATTTGTGCCAAGTTATTTCAAAAAAAAATCAAGTGGCTCAAGAGATATGGACAGGACACGACTTATGACGGACAGCAGATAGACAGACAGACATCCAAGCTAAAAACAAGAGGTCAATGACCTTGAAGCTCTACTGGAAGTAGCGACTTCAAACTTTTTTTTTGAAAATTATTTTTAGCTGTGGCGGCCATCTTCAATTTCCGGCCGACCTGCTAGGATCAATTAGACATCAAGAGCAACATTCCTGTGAAGTTTCATGAAAATCCGTCAAGTAGTTTCAGAGGAGTAGTCGCTACAAGTTTTCATTATATAACTCTATTTAAACAAAGATGGCCGCTGACAGCCATGTTTAACATCGAATCAAAACGATTTTTGACAAGGATCAACATCATGTCATGCTGATCATTTTAGAAAAAGTCCCATATCAATATCACTTATAGTTTTCAAGAAGTAGTCACTACAAACTTGTATTTTGAAAATCTATTTTTAGCCATGGCGGCCATCTTCAATTTCCGGCCGACCTGCTAGGATCAATTAGACATCAAGAGCAACATTTCTGTGAAGTTTCATGAAAATCCGTCAAGTAGTTTCAGAGGAGTAGTCGCTACAAGTTTTCATTATATAACTCTATGTAAACAAAGATGGCCACTGACAGCCATGTTTAACATCGAATCAAAACGATTTTTGACAAGGATCAACATCATGTCATGCTGATCATTTTAGAAAAAGTTCCATATCAATATCACTTACAGTTTTCAAGAAGTAGTCGCTACAAACTTGTATTTTGAAAATCTATTTTTAGCCATGGCGGCCATCTTGAATTTCCGGCCGACCTAAGATTTTGTTAGGAACAATTAGATAGACATCAAGAGCAACATTCCTGTGAAGTTTCATGAAAATCCGTCAAGTAGTTTCAGAGGAGTAGTTGCTACAAGTTTTCATTATATAACTCTATGTAAACAAAGATGGCCACTGGCAGCCATGTTTAACGTTGAATCAAAATAATGTTCGACTCGGATAACCATCATGTCATGCTGATCATTTTAGAAAAAGTCCCATATCAATATCACTTATAGTTTTCAAGAAGTTGTCGCTACAAACTTGTTTTTTAAAAACCTATTTTTAGATTTGGTGGCCATCTTGGATTTCACATCAACATGAATTTTTGCTAGGATCAACTAGATTTCATTGGCAACATTTCTGTAAAGTTTCATGAAAATCCATTCAGTAGTTTCAGAGGAATAGTCGCTACAAAAAGAAAGTTTACGGACAGACAATCGGACAGGACAGACTGACAGACGGACGGACGGACGAACGGACGACGGATGCCGCACCACGGCCTAAGCTCTGCTGATCTCTGATCAGTCGAGCTAACAAGAGGTCAATGACCTTGAAGCTCTACTAATAGGTTTTTGATAGCTAGATCAGCATTCCTGTGAAGTTTCATGAAAATCCGTCAAGTAGTTTCAGAGGAGTAGTCGCTACAAGTTTTCATTACATAACTATGTAAACAAAGATGAAACAAAGATGGCCACTGCAGCCATGTTTAACGTCGAATCAAAATAATTTTCGACAATGATCAACATCATGTCATACTGATCATTTTAGGAAAAGACACATATCAATATCACTTACAGTTTTCAAGAAGTAGTCGCTACAAACTTGTTTTTTGAAAATTAAATTTTAGCCGTGGCGTCCATTTTGAATTTCCGGCCAACTGAAATTTTGCTAGGATCATTTAGAAATCAAGAGCAACATTCCAGTGAAGTTTCATGAAAATCCGTCAAGTAGTTTCAGAGGAGTAGTCGCTACAAGTTTTTACTAAATAACTCTATGTAAACAAAGATGGCATTTATCAATTTAAGGGCAATAACTCCGCTGTTACTAGCATGATTCCAAAATAAATTTGTCGAGTCACATACCACTATTGGGATAACATTATTACCAAGTGTAATGAAAATCCAACCTGCAGTTATAAAGATATGGCTCCAGACGGACGGACGGATGGAAACCATTTTTCTATTGTTAGTAACAGTGACCTTGACCCCAGTGAACCCAAATGCAATTCCAAGCTCCCTGTTCATATAGGCTATGTTAAGATAGAGTTTTATTCCAATATCTCATTCCTAACTAAAGTTATCGTGCGGAAACCTTTTTTCATATGGAAACCATTTTTCTATTTTTAGTAAGTGTATTTTGTGTATTTTTTACAATTTTTGTTGCCATAGCAACCTAATTTTTTGACATATTAATAAAAAAAATGATGTGCCTGATCTACTCACTCCCGATAACCTACACACAAATTGTCATTAAATTTATCTTAAGCATTAATTTCTTTTGTTGTCAAAGGATCCATATATTTTGTATATATTTACTATTTCCGTTGCCATAGCAAACACAATGTCTGTCAAATCAAATAAAATAATGTGCATAATTTCCTCATTGCCCTCTACCAACATGCAAAGTTTCATAAAAATATTTTAAGTAGTTTTCTTATTGCAGGATCCATATTTGTGGGACGGACTGACGGACGGACGGACTGACGGACGGACAGGGGTGCAAATCTAAAGTCCCCTCCGGTGACACACCGGTTAAAGAGGTCTAATAACCGTAGTTACTACATGATCTACTCTCTGATTCACTCTGGTTTGTGTTACCTTAATATTTATACAAAAGCCGTGAAATTTCTGAATTATAACCAACGAGAATACGTGGATGTTGCTAGTACCAATTGTCAGTCATGTTACTTATTAAAGAATAGGGTTTCAATTCCCCAAGCCAAATACACCAAATAGTATGTATATTATATCCAACTTAATGCAACATGTTAATTTAAATTACTATCAATCAGTGCATGCCTGAAGCAAGTTTGCACCGTGAGGAAAATGTGCCACAATGTCAATGTTAGTCATTGTTCAGTGCATTTAAAGAGGCACGAAAAGTTATTTATTAAAGCAACTAATAGGTTCGTAATTCAGAATATCATTACACCTTTCCAAATTAATTATTAATAAAAGATTTATAATTAACCCCAAATAAGGTAACTATGTTACATGTGCCTTTAAGAAATGCATTTTCGCCCTACTCCTGAGGTATAATATAAAACTAACCATACTTGGTATAGTTCATCTGGACAGTTCTGCCCACTGTATTTCACTACTGGAAAATACATGCACCTCTTTCAGTTGGCACATCTTCCACAGACACATCACCATATGGAGTCTGAAATAAAAATCAAAGTAATGAAATCACGTAAAAGTTGAGGGTGTTAGATTTCATCCTTTACTCATCTATACATCATGGGTACATAGCCTTGACACCTTGTATGCCTAGAAGATTTTAAGTATATTCATATTCTATAGTTCACTATAGTCTTATCATGGTCATTATGGTTACTCTGGCATGATATATATTTTCCTCTTTTCCTGTGAAAAATTCCCCTCATAAAACATAAAAAATAAAATAAAAAAATATTAGAAAATGTTCAACTCCAATACAGGAAAACAGCATACTTTTTACAATTTCACTTCCTGAAGGCCCTGGTCCCAGTCACCTTAAGTGCCCTTAAAGATTTCCACCTTGAAAGACATCAAACACCGTAACATTCGCGCTCCATGAAATTAGGACGGGAGCCGCATTTTAGAATGTCCCAAAACGGAAATGTGTCAATTTCCCAATATCCGGTTGACTTAAATTGCATTTTATTGCGGAATAAACAGAGTTGCGACTATGTACTGCATTTAATCGCTTAATAAACTATGTAAGAACTATTTTATTTGTTTGCTTTTTCTACTGAAATGTTACTCGTCCTCTCGGACGACCGATTCATGGGTTTCACTCTTATGGATTTGAATTTCACACGTCAATTTGAGCGGACGAGTGGAATTTCCGTGCCCTGAATGCAGTGTCTTTAGCGTTTCGATAGCGGAGACAAGCCTCGTTAAAGTAAACTTTATTTTACATTACGAAACAAGCCACATACCTTAAACAAGAGGCCCAAGTGGGCCTGTATTGGGCCTGTAGACGCTCTACTTGTATGATGTGATTAAAAAACATAAACATGATAGAGTGTCCCAAAACGGAAATGTGTCAATTTCCCAATATCCGGTTGACTTAAATTGCATTTTATTGCCGAATAAACAGAGTTGCGACTATTTACTGCATTTAATCGCTTAATAAACTATGTAAGAACTATTTTATTTGTTTGCTTTTTCTACTGAAATGTTACTCGTCCTCTCGGATGACCGATTCATGGGTTTCATTCGCCGGATTTGAATTTCACAGGTCAATACGAGGGGACGAGTGGAATTGCCCTGAATGCAGTGTCTTTAGCTTTCGATAGCAGAGGCAAGCCTCGTTAAAGTAAACTTTATTTTACATTATGAAACAAGCCACATACCTTAAACAAGAGGCCCAAGTGAGCCTGTAGATGCTCTACTGGTATGATGTAATCTAACAAGAGGCCCAAGAGGGCCTGTAGACGCTCTACTTGTATGATGTGATTAAAAAACATAAACATGATAGAGGCCAACCCAAGAAACATGTTTCCTATATATAACTCTATTTAAATTTGGGTTATCGTGGCGGCCATTTTGAATATTTGACAACGAAAAACACAAACTTGATAGAGGCCAACAACAGGAACATGCATATGATATTTAACTAGAATGGAACAAGTGAAATATGTTGTTTGATAAATGTCCTTAAATTTGACCTTAGTTTAGCCATGGTGGCCATCATGGATGACTGGAGGCCCCAAAAATGCAAATCTGAGGGGGACTAACCCAAAGATCATTGTGATTAAGTTTCATCAAAATCCTTCAAGCAGTTTCAGAGAAGATATAATTTTTAACGTTTTCCTATATAACTCTATGTAAACTTTGGGTCGCTGTGGTGGCCATTTTGATTATTCGACGATAACGAAAAACACAAACTTAATAGAGACCAACCCAAGGAACATGTATATGATATTTCAGTAGAATGGAATCATTGGTTTCGGAGATGTCGTTTGAAATTTACTTAAATTTGACCTAGTTTCAGCCATGGAGGCCATCTTGGATGACTGGCGGTTGCAAAAAACACAAATCTGAGAGGGACTATCCCAAATATTGTTGTCCTTAAGTTTCATCAAAATCTTTCAGGCGGTTTCTGAGAAGATGTAATTTTTAATATTTTCCCATATAAATCTATGTAAACTTTGGGTCGCCGTGGCGGCCATTTCGATTGTTTGACGATAACGAAAAACACAAACTTGATAGAGGCTAACCCAAGAAACATGTATGAAATAAGTGGTTTCGGAGGAAATGTTGTTTGAAATTTATTTAAAATTTTACCTAGTTTTAGCCATGGCAGCCATCTTGGATGACTGGCGGCCGTGAAAAACAAAAATCTGAGAGGGACTATCCCAAATATCATTGTACTTAAGTTTCATCAAAATCTTTCAGGCGGTTTTGATTGTTTGACGATAACGAAAAACATAAACTTGATAGAGGCTAACCAAAGGAACATGTATATGATATTTCACACGAGTGGAATAAGT
The DNA here is from genome assembly GCA_037043455.1 of Cyrtodaria siliqua. NCBI lineage: Eukaryota > Metazoa > Mollusca > Bivalvia > Adapedonta > Hiatellidae > Cyrtodaria > Cyrtodaria siliqua. The sequence continues at coordinate 26,424 of JAWPHD010014917.1, forward strand.
GGTTTCGGAGGAGATGTCGTTTGAAATTTCCTTAAATTTGACCTAGTTTTAGCCATGGCGGCCATCTTGGATGACTGAGGGCCGTGAAAAACACAAATCTGAGAGGGACTATCCCAAATATCATTGTGCTTAAGTTTCATTAAAATCCTTCATGCGGTTTCAGAGAAGATGTCAATTTTAAACTTTTCCTATATAACTCTATGTAAGTTTTGGGCCGCCGTGGTGGCCATTTTGATTATTCAACGATAACGAAAAACACAAACTTAATAGCGGCCAACCCAAGGAACATGTATATGATATTTCAGTAGAATGGAATCAGTGATTTCGGAGATGTCGTTTGAAATTTACTTAAATTTCACCTAGTTTTAGCCATGGCGGCCATCTTGGATGACTGGCGGCCGTGAAAAACATAAATCTGAGAGGGACTATCCCAAATATCATTGTGCTTAAGTTTCATCAAAATCTTTCAGGCAGTTTCAGAGAAGATGTAATTTTTAACCTTTTCCTATATAACTCTTATGTAAACTTTGGGTCGCCGTGGCGGCCATTTTGATTATTTGACGATAACGAAAAACACAAACTTGATAGAGGCTAACCCAAGGAACATATATATGACATTTCAGTAGAATGGAATTAGTGGTTTCGGAGATGTCGTTTGAAATTTCCTTAAATTTGACCTAGTTTTAGCCATGGCGGCCATCTTGGATGACTGGTGGCCGCGAAAAACACGTCTGAACATCTGAGAGGGTCCCTCCCAAGTAACATTGTGGTGAAGTTTCATCAAAATCCTTCAAGCGGTTTCAAAGGAGATGTCGATTTTATAAAACTGCTAACAGACAGACGGACAGACAGACGGACGGACGACGGCCGAAAAGTGATCGCTTAAGCCTTCCTGGCATTTGGCCAGTAGAGCTAAAAACAAGAAACATGTTTCCTATATATTACTCAATGTAAACTTTGGGTTATCGTGGAGGCCATTTTGAATATTTGATAACAAAAAAACACACACTTGACAGAGGCCAACAACAGGAACATGTATATGATATTTAACTAGAATGGAATAAGTGGTAATATTATATGTCGTTTGATAAATGTCCTTAAATTTGACATAAAGTTTTGACTGGAGGCCCCAAAAACACAAATCTGATGGGGACTAACCCAAAGATCATTGTGATTAAGTTTCATCAAAATCTTTCAAGCGGTTTCAGAGAAGATGTCATTTTTAACGTTTTCCTGTATAACTCTATGTAAACTTTGGGTCGCTGTGGTGGCCATTTTGATTAATCGACGATAACGAAAAAACACGAACTTGATAGAGGCTAACCCAAGGAACATGCTTATGATATTTCACAAGAATGGAATAAGTGGTTTCGTAGATGTTTGAAATTTCCTTAAATTTGACCTAATTTTAGCCATGGTGGCCATCTTGGATGACTGGCAGCCGCGAAAAACAAAATTCTGAGGGGGACTATCCTAAACATCATTGACAATTTGTAATGAAGTTTCATCAAAAGCCTTTAAGTGGTTTCAGAAAAGATGTTATATATTTTTAGCCTTTTCCTATATAACTCTATGTAAACTTTGGATCGCCGTGGTGGCCATTTTGATTATTCGACGATAACGAAAAACACAAACTTGATAGAGGCTAACCCAAGGAACATGCTTATGATATTTCACAAGAATGGAATAAGTGGTTTCGTAGATGTTTGAAATTTCCTTAAATTTGACCTAATTTTAGCCATGGTGGCCATCTTGGATGACTGGCAGCCGCGAAAAACAAAATTCTGAGGGGGACCATCCTAAACATCATTGACAATTTGTAATGAAGTTTCATCAAAAGCCTTTAAGTGGTTTCAGAAAAGATGTTATATATTTTTAGCCTTTTCCTATATAACTCTATGTAAACTTTGGATCGCCGTGGTGGCCATTTTGATTATTCGACGATAACGAAAAACACAAACTTGATAGAGGCTAACCCAAGGAACATGTTTATGATATTTCACAAGTATTGAATAAGTGGTTTCGGAGATGTCATTTGAAATTTCCTTAAATTTAACCTAGTTTTAGACATGGCGGCCATCTTGGATGACTGGCAGCCGTGAAAAACAAAAATCTGAGGACTATCCCAAATATCATGGTGATTAAGTTTCATCAAAATCCTTTAAGAGGTTTCAGAGATGTCAATTTTAACCTTTTCCTATATAACTCTATGTAAACTTTGGATCGCCGTGGCGGCCATTTTGATTATTCGACGATAACGAAAAACCCAAACTTGATAAAGGCTGTTCCCAGAGAACATGTTTATGATATTGCACAAGAATGGAATAAGTGGTTTCGGGGAAGTGGTTTGAAATTCATTAAATCTGACCTAGTTTTAGACATGGTGGCCATCTTGGATGACTGGCAGCCGCGGAAAACAAGTCTGAGAGGGACTATCCCAAATATCATGTTGATTAAGTTTCATCAAAATCCTTTAAGAGGTTTCAGTAAGATGTCATTTTTAACCATTTCCTATATAACTTATATAATGTAAACTTTGGGTCGCTGTGGTGGCCATTTTAATTATTCGACGAGAAAAACACAAACTTGATAGAGGCCAACCCAAGGAACAGATATATGATATTTCACAAGAATGGAATAAGTGGGTTTGGAGATGTTTGAAATTTCCTTAAATTTGACCTAATTTTATTAATGGCGGCCATCTTGGATGACTGGCAGCCGCGAAAAAACACAAGTCTGACAGGGACTATCCCAAAGATCATTGTAATGAAGTTTCATCAAAATCCTTCGAGCGGTTTCAAAGAAGATGTCATTTTTAGCCTTTTCCTATATAACTCTATGTAAACTTTGAGTCGCCATGGCGGCCATGTTGATTATTCGACGATAACGATAACGAAAAACGGAACATGTTAATGGTATTTCACAATAATGAAATAAGTGGTTTCGGAGGAGATGTTTGAAAATTCCTTAAATTTGACCCAGTTTTAGCCATGGTGGTCATGAAAAAAACACAAATCTGAGAGGGGCGCTCCCAAGTAACATTGTGATGAAGTTTCATCAAAATCCTTCAAGCGGTTTCAGAGGAGATGTCGATTTTATAAAATTGCTAACAAAAGGACAGACAGACGGACGACAGACGAAAAGTGATCACATAAGCTAGCCTGGCCAGTAGAGCTAAAAAATCACTCTCACTGGCATGGATTACAGCATTAGTGTGATTTTTATGTGGAAAGAAGCCCGTGGAAAACACACGTGTCCCAGCATGCAACAACTGTACCATCTCAAGTACAATGCCAAGACGGGAAATCAAACACCTAGTATGACCCAATAATCTCATCGACTTTTGTAATAAAAATGTAGTTTAAATTAATAATATAGATTATTTAACTGCTGGGATCGATTATAGGGAAATTCTTCACAAGATGGTAAATGTGTGGTTCTTTTCACGAACAAGCGTCAGCGAGTGAGTGAAAAAACAACACACGTCTACCATCGAGTGAAGGATTTCCATATAATTGATCACAACAGTTAAATAATCTATATATTACATTTTTAGTCAGATTATGTACGATTTTAACCAGAAATATTCGCTTTATTTAGCGTTATCGGCGGATGACATCGACGTCACCAAGACGTTGTTTACATCATAACTCAACGTTGCAGTTAGGTATTTTTGTGTTCGGAGTTAGTTAATAATATTTAGCGATTATGAATATTCATTCACTGAGAAATCCTAATCTCTCACCCATAGAAATGTAATAAATATAATTATCATATTACATATTTCTTTATTTTGGGAACATAACCCATACCGTCACAATTGGGAAATTTAATGTGATTTTTCATGAAATGGGGAAACAATAAAGTACAATATTCACTTCATTATTGTATCTTTAATGCTATTTACAGTACACGGCTGTCATCAGTGACATTTAATATTGTTTCAAACGCAATACTTATTTTCTTTCAATTGGGATATTCTTTCCTCAAAATTGGAGAAAAATTTATGTTTTGGCATTGGGAATATTAATGAATAACATCTATAAAAACAGCCAAAAACACAACTAATAAAATTTGGTTTAAAAGAACCATAAAAGGCAATTAATTATTAATCTTATCATGGTGTTATTATCTCTCCAAGATATGCCGAAACAACTGTTCCATCCAGGGTACTGTGGTTTACTGCTCCACTGTATGGGGTGCCACTCGGGCAGGAAGTCATTTCTGTTGACATGTAATGTAATGGTTGCCATGTTGTTTATAGCTGGGTTGTTCGGATTACTGATGTCATTTCCTATCACCCTCACCTGTGTTCCGTGAGAAAAAACATTCGGAAAAGTTTGTCATTATAAGCAATTACAATGAGAGGCCAGTATGTTTGACTTTTTTGTCCAAGGCACTCTTTTCATTCTCAGAAAAAAGTGAACAAAACTCTGAAATCATACTGGTTAAAGGGACACACGACAATCTTCATTTTAAAAAACTCACGGTCCCGTTAGTTTTTCTCGTAATTTGCATTTGTTCAATCATTAAAATTAATTGTTAGAATAGTTCAAAGCAAATTGTTTTTACATATTATTGACTTTTGATAAGATTGCCCCTATATTTAAAAAATATGTAGAATAATGAAGGAAATAGAATACTCAATTTTTTATTTAATTATATGCAAGCAGTTTTAAAGTCAAAATGATACAGGATTAATAAATCGCTGAACTAATTGTAATGCCTGATATAAACTCCAGATTGCCATGTGTCCCTTTAAGACAAAATAATTTACATTGTGAACTTCTATATAGCATCAATAGTGGCTGATATTTACTTAATCACATTTTGCAAATTAAATTATTAATAATACAGTCGACCCTGCACATGAGACCACCTCTATTAAGAGATCACCATTTCAGTTTCCAATTAAATGGACTTTCATTAAGAAACCACCTGTTTTAAAAGACCATGGTGATCTTCCATCTAGTGGTCTCTTAATACAGGGTTCACTGTAAATAACAATACATGATTAACTTTTAATCTAAGTAACACGTAAAAAGCGCATCCGTGGTCGAGGTTGCATTGTAAACCTCACATCTCACTGCTGCCGGTTTCATCCCACTGGGAGCTCGACTTGTGAGAAAGTGTTGATTCTTATGGATGGTGGGAGGTATACAATGCTTGTTCTACCCAGGAAAAATGCAGTGGTCTGCCTCTACCACAAAAGAAAATTGACAGTAATATATGGCCTCAAATGTGCTAAAAAATTAAATAAAACACCAAACAAACATGTATTATGATTGACTAGAGACAATAATCTTGCCATGTATTTGACTTGTCTATCTGGATCACCGTTAAGGGGTTCACAAGCTGCAACTTATCACCGAGGATACGGAAATACGCAGCCTTTGCATACGTTGGATCTATTCTCATCTCAACAGCCTGGACAATAAAAATAAATAAATGTTGTTTATTCTCTATCATCTCAAAACTCACTGTCAACTGAACAGCAACCATACCGAGTACTGTGATTTGTCTCAAAGAAATGGCTAAACTTTAAATAAGAAATTAATCTGTCTATCTAAATTGCTGTAGAATGGTAAAATGGCTAGCCTGCTAAGATGTATCTTAAGAACCTGTAAAATGACAGGTCTGTCCTTACCTGGTATTGTCGCATCAAGAACCTGCTGAATAAAGGACATCACAGGGCAATGGCAAGGCTTTCCCCAGCCCTTTAAGACGTGGCGCTACCGCTACTCAAATTCATTGCCGTGATGCCTTAATCTGATCAACATATCAAGTTTCCCCATGGCTTACTTAGAAAAGCTGATTACCTTGACTGTTTCCTTAATTAATCCTTAAATAACAACTGAAGACTGTGACATTTTCGCCTTCGGGGCAATTAAGATATACAAAAAATCTCTTTTTTTCAACCGACATTTAAAAACAATTGGGATGTGGGAAACCACCCACCCCTCCCGCGCCCATACCTATTCCAACGCAAAAATGCCACCACTGCTATAAAATCCTGGAGAAAGCCCTGAATGGTTGGACATGGCTTACACTGTGGCTTTAATAACAGACGGGATGGACCATTCAGTGGTGGGGGCATACAAAAAAACACTATAAAACGTGAAATGGTTCTAAGATAGGATGTAACTTTAAAGTTTCCTTAAATAAAGCGCAATAATTAATAATTATAAATCACAACAGGCCTTACCAGGCCATAAAAGTATCCCAAAGTTATAAATAGTTGTCAGGAGGATCATCTCGGCGATATCTACAAATGATGCATGCGTTGCGATCCATTTCAATATTTTGCAGCCTAATTTAGAACAGTTATCCTGACACACAGGCCCCACTACAGTAGAGAGAGGAGGGATAGAGAGAAGAAGGAATTGTGTTGTAGTATATGTATATATAAATACAAGGCTGGAATCTATTTCACACTCGATTTTCTTTTGGAATTTTTTTTTACCTCTTTAATGGTCAGTGCGTAAATCACTCAGCGATTGGGTCAAGTATAAATTTTTCTTCGTTTCTGGAACATTGGTTTACCAAAATTATGCTCTACTGACTTGGAAATCCGTCAACAATTACAAAAAATCCCAGACAAGAAGGAGGTCTGCACAAAAAAGACAATAATTACGAATCCGTCACTCACACTCACTTTATGTATTGTTCACAGCTTGAAGAATGGTGGGACAGGGCCTCTGACTCCATTTTAACAGCTTGAATAATGGAGGGACAGGGCAGTAATTCCATGTGAACAGCCTGTATAATGGTGGGACAGGACAGGTACTCCATGTGAACAGCCTGTAGAATTGTGAGACAGAGGCACACTCCATGTTAACAGCTTAAATAATGGAGGGACAGGGCAGTAATTCCATGTGAACAGCCTGTATAATGGTTGGACAGGGCATGTACTCCATGTTAACAGCTTGAAGAATGGAGGGACAGTGCAGTCACTCCATGTGAACAGCCTGTAGAATGGTGAGACAGAGGCGCACTCCATGTTAACAGCTTAAATAATGGAGGGACAGGGCAGTCACTCCTTGTTAACAGTTTGAAGAATGGAGGGACAGAGGGGACACTCCATGTGAACAACCTGTAAAATTGTAGGACAGGACAGGGTGGACACTCCATGTTAAAACATGTAGAATGGTGGGACACTGGGCCAGCACTCCATGTTAACAGCCTGTTGAATGGTGGGACAGGATGGCCACTGTATGTTAACAGTGTAGAATGGTGGAACAGAGCGGGAACTTTATGTATTGTTATCAGCTTGAAGAATGGAGAGACAAGGGGGACACTCCATGTGAACAGCCTGTATAATGGTACCGGTGGAACAGTGCAGGTACTACAGCATGTATAATGGTGGGATAAGGCTGGCACTCCATGTTAACAGAGTAAAATAATGGGACATGCATTGTCAAGAACTTGAAGAATCATGGGACAGGGTGGACACTCCATATTAATGTATTATTAACAGCCCGTAGAATGGTGAAACAGTGTGGGGACAATGTATTGTTAACAGCTTGAAGAATGGAGGGATATGGGGTCACTCCATGTGAACAGCCTGTATAATGGGGGGGGGGGTTAAAATGTTATAGAATGGTAGGCTAGGGTAGGTACTCCATGTTAATAGCTTAAAGAATGGTGGGCTAGGGGAGACACTCCATGTTAACAGCTAAATAATGGTGGACTATGGCAGGCACTCCGTGTTAACCGCTTATAGAATGTGGCTAGGGTAGATACTCTATGTTAACAGCTTATAGAATGGTGGACTAGGGCAGGCACTCCATGTTAACAGCTTACAAAATGGTAAGACAAGGCAGGTACTCCATGCTAACAGCTTATAGAATGGTGGACTAGGGCAGGCAACTCCATGTTAACAGCTTATAGAATGGTGGCAGGGTCTTCCAGAGGCCATTTAAAGTTCTCTGACCATGTTATCCGGCCATGTTTTGTTTCATGAACATGTTTATGTTTATTTAAATCAAAATCAATACACAACAATAGATATTTACAATTCACTCATTGAAATATGTGTGAAAAGCGAGAATAAGATTTTATTTGATGACTAGAAAACTTTGAACCAGTAAATTAATCCATAGGTAAATGTATTTATCAATTACCTGGCAATAGTTGTGCAGCTATACAATTCAGATTTACCTCATTTCCCCGTGCAGTCACGCAGTGGTAAAAGTAGTACCTACATCATTCATATAATACTTATTTTACATACAACTTAGTAGTGGTTTTAAATATATGTTTCTCTCCGGGACTATCAAGAAATGTTCATATGATGTAAAATTTGTTAATAGATAATACTACAAATAGGTGGCCATTCATCCTGAAGAGCATATTCCCCCTATCCTTTAATTCTAAAATCTAATTTCCACCTACTCCTTAATTAACCCCCTGTCCTTTGATCTCTCTGCCCTATCCCTTAAAAACACCAATAAACCTGCAAAATGCTATATACCGGTCCATAAATAGATCGTGTAGGCTATACTTCTTGAAAATCATTTCATTTACAGTTGAAATATACTTCAAATGGCTTCTAAACAAATCATGAACCCTAAAAATATTGGTCACCCGAAAGGTAACTCCCTCGCACACCCATCCGCATAGCATTCAAATTTAATTTCCTCTATCCCTTAAATAATTTCTGTGGAAAACCCTGGGTGGGCTAGGGCATGTACTCCATGAAAACAGCTTATAGAATGGTAAGACAAGGCAGGCACTCTATGTTAAAAGCCTGTAAAATTATGAGATAGGATAGGGTGGACACTCCATGCTGAAAGCAGGTAGAATGACGGGATAGGGCAGGCACTCAATGTTAAAAGCATGTAGAAAGGTATGAAAGGGCCAGCACTCCAGGTTAAGAGCCTGTCAGATAATGGAACAGGTCAGGCAACCCATGTATTGTTAACAGCAATGTAGAATGTTGGAACAGTGCAGGTACTCCATGTAAACAGCTTGTAGAATGGTGGGACAGGACAGGCACTCGATGTTAACAGCATGTAGAATGGTGGAATAGGGCAGGCATACCATTTTAACAGCTTGTAAAATAACGAGACAGGTCAGGCAACCCATGTATTGTTAACAGCATGTAGAATGGTGGAACAGTGCAGGTACTCCATGTTAACAGCATGTAGAATGGTGGGATAAGGCTCCCACTCCATGTTAACAGCATGTAGAATGTGGGATAAGGCTGGCACTCCATGTTAACAGCATGTATAATGGTGGAATAAGGCTGGCACTCCATGTTAACAGCATGTATAATGGTGGAATAAGGCTCGCACTCCATGTTAACAGCATGTAGAATGGTGGAATAAGGCTGGCACTCCATGTTAACAGCATGTATAATGGTGGAATAAGGCTGGCACTCCATGTTAACAGCATGTAGAATGGTGGAATAAGGCTCGCACTCCATGTTAACAGCATGTAGAATGTGGGATAAGGCTGGCACTCCATGTTAACAGCATGTAGAATGGTGGAATAAGGCTCGCACTCCATGTTAACAGCTTGTATAATGGTGGGATAAGGCTGGCACTCCATGTTAACAGCATGTGTAATGGTGGAATAAGGCTCGCACTTCATGTTAACAGCATGTAGAATGGTGGGATAAGGCTGGCAATCCATGTTAACAGAGTGTAAAACATGTATTGTTAACAACTTGAAGAATCATGGGACAGGATGGACACTCCATGTATTATTAACAGCCCACAGAATGGTGAGACAGGGGGCACTCCATGTTAACAGCCTGCAGAATGGTGGGAAAAGGCTGGCACACCATGTTACTAGTTTGTAGAAAGTTGATACAGGGTGGGGACTTAATGTAATGTTAACAGCTTGAAGAATGGATGGATATGGGGGACACTCCATGTGAACAGCCTGTATAATGGTGAGACAGGGCAGGCACTCCATGTTAACAGTTTATCAAATGGTGGGCTAGGGCAGGCACTCCATGTTAACAGCTTATAGAATGGTGGGCTAGGGCAGGCACTTCATGTTAACAGCTTATAGAATGGTGGGCTATGGCAGGCACTCCATGTCAACAGCTTATAGAATGGTGGGCTTGGGCAGGCACTCCATGTTAACAGATTATAGAATGGTGGGCTAGGGCAGGCACTTCATGTTAACAGCTTATAGAATGGTGGACTAGGGCAAGAACTCCATGTTAACAGCTTATAGAATGGTTGACTAGGGCAAGAACTCCATGTTAACCGCTTATAGAATGGTGGACTAGGGCAGGCACTCCATGTTAACAGCTTATAGAATGGTGGGCTAGGGCAGGCACTCCATGTAAACAGCTTATAGAATGGTGGGCTAGGGCAGGCACTCCATGTTAACAACTTATAGAATGGTGGGCTAGGGCAAGAACTCCATGTTAACAGCTTATAGAATGGTGGACTAGGGCAAGAACTCCATGTTAACAGCTTATAGAATGGTGGGCTAGGGCAGGCACTCCATGTTAACAGCTTATAGAATGGTGGACTAGGGCAGGCACTCCATATTAACAGCTTACAAAATGGTAAGACAAGGCAGGCACTCCATGTTAACAGCCTGTAAAATTATGAGATAGGACAGGTCACTCAGGCACTCCATGTATTGTAAACAGCGTGTAGAATGGTGGAATAGGGTGGGAATACCATTTTAACAGCCTGTAAAATAATGTGGCAGGACAGGCACTCCATGTTAACAGCATGTAAAATGGTAGAACAGGGCAGGCACTCCATGTTAATAGCCTGTAGAATGATAGAACAGGGCAGGCACTCCATGTTGACAGACCATATAATGGTGGGACAAGGCAGGCACTCAATGTTAACAGACTGCAGAATGATAGAACAGGGCAGGCACTCCATATTAGCATACTGTAGAATGGTAGAACAGTGCAGGCACTCCTGGTTAACAGACAGTAGTATAGTAGAACAGTGCAGACACTCCATTTAATAGCCTGTAGAATGATAGAACAGGGCAGGCACTACATGTAAACAGACTGTATAATGGTGGTACAGGGCAGGCACTGCATGTTAACAGCCTGTATAATTGTAAGATAGGACAGGGTTGGCACTCCATGTTAAGAGAATGTAAAATGGTGGGATAGGGTGTGCACTCCATTTTAACAGCCTGTAAAATACTGGGACATGCTAGGCACTCCATGTATTGTTAAAAGTATGTAGAATGGTAGAACAGCACAGGAATTCCTTGTTAACAGAATGGTAGAACAGGGCAGGCACTCCATGTTAACAGACTGTATAATGATATAACAGAGCAGGCACTCCATGTTAACAGACTGTAGAATGGTAAAACAGGGCAGGCACTCCTTGCTAACAGAATGGTAGAACAGGGCAGGCACTCCTTGTTAACAAAATGGTAGAACAGGGCAGGCACTCCATGTTAACAGACTGTAGAATGGTAGAACAGGGCAGGCACTCTATGTTAACAGACTGCAGAATGGTGGGATAGGATGGGCACTCCATGTATTGTTAACGGTCCGTAGAATGGTGGGACATGTGGGCACTCCATGTTAACTGCCTGTACAATAATGGGACAGGTCAGGCACTCCATGTATTGGTAACAGCATGTAGAATGGTAGAACAGGCCAGGCACTCCATGTTAACAGACTGCAGAATGACATAACGGTGGTGACACCTCCATGTTGATTGCCTGTAGAACGACAGAACTGGGCAAGCACACAGGTGTCTGTTAAGTTGTACATAAGCGCCTTGTTTAAATACCAGGTGTACATCAGAGCCTGGTTTAAGTACCAGGTGTACATAAGAGCCTGGTTTAATTACCAGGTGTACATCAGAGCCTGATTTAAATACCAGGTTAAGAGCTTGGTTTAAGAACCAGGTGTACATTAGAGCCAGATTTAATTACCAGGTTAAGAGCCTGGTTTAAGTACCAGGTGCACATAAGAGCCTTGTTTAAATACTAGGTGAACATAAGAGCCTTGTTTAACTACCAGGTGAACATAAGAGCCTGGTTTAAGAACCAGGTGTACATCAAAGCTTTGTTTTAAATACCAGGTGTACCTAAGAGCCTGGTTTAAGTACCAGGTGTACATAAGAGCCTTGTTTAACTACCAGGTAAACATAAAAGCCTGGTTTAAGAACCAGGTGTACATCAAAGCTTTGTTTGAATACCAGGTGTACCTAAGAGCCTGGTTTAAGTACCAGGTGTACATAAGAGCCTTGTTTAACTACCAGGTAAACATAAAAGCCTGGTTTAAGAACCAGGTGTACATCAAAGCTTTGTTTAAATATCAGGAGTACCTAAGGGCCTGGTTTAAGTACCAGGTGAACATAATAGCCTCATTTAAATACCAGGCGTACATCAGAGCCAGGTTTAAATACCAGGTGTAGATAAGAGCCTCATTTAAATACCAGGTGTATATAAGTGCCTGTATTAAATACTAGGTGAACATCAATGCCTGGTTTAAATACCAAGTGAACATAAGAGCCTCATTTGAATACCAAGTGTACATAAGGACCTCATTTAAAATACCAGGTGTACATGAACATAAGAGACCTTGTTTAAACACCAGATGAACATAAGAGCCTTGTTTAAATACCAGGTGTACACAAGAGTCTGGTTTAAATACCACTTGTACATTAGAGCCTCATTTGAATACCAGGTGTACATAAGAGCCTAGTTCAAATACCAGGTTAAGAATCTGGTTTAAGTACCAGAACATAAGAGCCTAGTTTAAATACCAGGTGTACATAAGAGCATGATTTAAATACCAGGTGTACATAAGAGCCTTATTTAAATACTAGGCGTACATAAAAGCCTGGTTTATATACCAGGTGAACATAAGAGCCTTGTTTAAATACCAGGTGTACATAAGTCTGGTTTAAATACCAGGTGGCATTCCTTGTTTTGATAACAGCCTGTAGAATGGCAGGACAGGGTGGACACTCAATGTTAACAACCTCTTGAATGGTAGGACTGGGTAGGGCTCCATGTTAACAGACGGTAGAATGGTGGGACAAAACAGTCACTTAAAGTTAACAGTCTGTAGAATGGTGGGACAGAGTGGGCATTAGATGTTAACCGCCTGTAGAATAGTGTGACAAGGTGGACACTCCATGTTAACAGCCTGTAAAATGGTGGGAGGTGGTCATTCCATTTAACAGCTTACAATGTAGAATGGTCGGGGTGCGGAGGGGCACTCCATGTTAACAGCTTGTATAAAGATTGGATAGGGAAGGCACTCCTTGATAAAAGCCTGTAGAATGGTGGGACAGGGCAGGCATTTCCAGAAGAATGTGGTAACAGAACTGTAATGTCCTGTTCAGTTGTAAGTCTAAGAGCATGCAGATTGGAGAAACGCAGATGTTATACTCTGTTCAGGTGTACATAAGCACCTCGTTTAAATACCAGGTGTACATCAGAGCCTGGTTTAAGTACCAGGTGTACATCAGAGTATGGTTTATGTACCAGTTGTACATAAGAGTCTGGTTTTATTACTAGATGTACATCAGAGCCTCATTAAAATATCAAGTGTACATAAGAGCCTGGTTTAAATACCAGGTGTACATAAGAGCTTTGTTTAAATACTAGGTGAACATAATGCCGGGTTTAAGTACCAGGTGAACATCAGAGCCTTGTTTAACTACCAGGTGAACATAATAGCCTGGTTTAGGTACCAGGTGTATATCAAAGCTTTGTTTAAAGACCAGGTGTACCTAAGTGCCTGGTTTAAGTGCCTGGTTTAAGTAACAGGTGAACATAAGAGTCTTGTTTAAATACCAGGATTACATAGAAGCCTGGTTTAAATACCAGGTGTAGATAACACCTCACTTAAATACAAGGTGTACATAAGAGCCTGGTTTAAATACCAGGTGAACATAAGGGCCTTGTTTAAATATCAGTGGATACAAGAGCCTCATTTAAATACCAGGTGAACATAAGACTCTGGTTCAAATACCAGGTGAACATAAGAGCCTCATTTAAATACCAGGTGTACATCATTAAGTTATATTAAACTTCAGAGACTGGTTTAAATACCAGGTGAACATAAGACTCTGGTTCAAATACCAGGTGAACATAAGCGCCTTGTTTAAATACCAAGTGTACATAAGGGCCTCATTTAAATACCAGGTGTACATAAGAGCCTGGTTTAAATACCAGATGAACATAAGAGACCTTGTTTAAATACCAGGTGTACAGAAGAGCGTCATTTGAATACCAAGTGCACATAAGGGCCTCATTTAAATACCAGATGTACATAAGAGCCTGGTTTAAATACCAGGTGAACATAAGAGCCTTGTTTAAATACCAGGTGTACATAAGACCTCATTTAAATACCATGTGTACATAAGTGCCTGGTTTAAATACCAAGTGAACATAAGAGCCTCATTTAAATACCAGGTGTACATCAGAGCCTGGTTTAAATACCAGGTCATATAAGACTCTAGTTCAAATACCAGGTGAACATAAGAGCCTTGTTTAAATACCAGGTGTACATAAGACTGGTTTAAATACTGGTGTACATTATAGCCTCATTTAAATACCAGGTGTACATCAGAGCCTCATTTCAATACCAGGTGTACATCAGAGCCTGGTTTAAATACCAGGTGAACATAAGACTCTTGTTCAATTACCAGGTGTACGTAAGAGTCTGGTTTAAGTACCAGGTGTACATAAGGGCCTGGTTTAAATACTAGGAGAACATAAGAGCACGGTTTTAGTACCAGGTGAACATCAGCGCCTTGTTTAACTACCAGGTGAACATAAGAGCCTGGTTTAAATACCAGGTGTACATCAGAGCCTGGTTTAAATACCAGCATCAGAGCCTGGTTTAAATAAGAGCCTCACCTAAATACCAGGTGAACATAAGAGACTTGTTTAAATACCAGGTGTATACAAGATCCTCATTTAAATACCAGGTGAACATAAGACTCTGGTTCAAATACAAGGTTAACATACGAGCCTCATTTAAATACCAGGTGTACATCAGAGACTGGTTTAAATACCAGGTGAACATAAGACTCTGGTTCAAATACCAGGTGAACACAAGAGCCTGGTTTAAATACCAAGTGTACATAAAAGCATCATTTAAATACCAGGTGTACATAAGTGCCTGGTTTAAATACCAGATGAACATAAGAGACCTTGTTTAAATACCAGGTGTACAGAAGAGTCTGGTTTAAATACCAGGTGTACATAAGAGCCTCATTTGAATACCAAGTGCACATAAGGGCCTCATTTAAATACCCGATCAAGTGAACATAAGAGCCTTGTTTAAATACCAGGTGTACATAAGAGCCTCATTTAAATATCAGGTGTACATAAGACCTGGTTTAAATACCCGGTCAACATAGGACTCTGGTTCAAATACCAGGTGAACATAAGAGCCTTGTTTAAATACCAGTTGAACCTAAGAGCCTTGTTTAAATACCAGGTGTACATTTGAATACCAAGTGTACATAAGGGCCTCATTTAAATACCAGATGAACATAAGAGCCTTGTTTAAATACCAGGTGAACATAAAAGACTTTGTTTAAATACCAAAGTGTATATAACAGCCTCATTTATACCAGGTGTAAATAAGAGCCTGGTTTAAACACCAGGTGAACACAACTGCATTGTTTAAATACCAGGTGTTCATAAGGGCCAGGTTTAAAAAAACAGGTGTAGATAAGTGCATCATTTATACCAGGTGTACATAAGAGCCTGGTTTTAAATACCTGGTGAACATAAGAGCCTTGTTTAAATACTGGGTGAACATAAGAGCCTTGTTTAAATACCGGGTGAACATAAGAGCCTTGTTTAAATACCAGGTGTACATATCAGCCAGGTTTAAAAACCAGGTGTAGATAAAAGCATCATTTATACCAGGTGTACAGAAGAGCCTGGTTTGTATACCAGGTGTAGATAAGCCTCATTTAAATACCAGATGTACATAACAGCCTGGTTTAAATACCAGGTGAACATAGAGACTTGTTTATAAATACCAGATGTACATAATAGCCTCATTTAAATACCAGGTGTACACAGCACCTGGTTTAAATACCATGTGAACATAAGAGCCTCATTTAAATACCACATGTACATAAGAGCCTGGTTTAAATACCAGGTGAACATAAGACGCTGGTTCAAATACCAGGTGAACATAAGAGCCTGGTTTAAATATCAGGTGAACATGGGCCTTGTTTAAATACCAGGTGTACATAAGAGCCTTATTTAAATACATGTGTACATAAGAGCCTAGTTTAAATACCAGGTGAACATGAGCCTTGTTTAAATACCAAGTGTGCATAACAGACCTTGTTTAAACACCAGGTGTAAATAAGAGACCTTGTTTAAATACCATGTGTACATTAGAGCCTGGTTTAAATACCAGATGTACATAAGAACCTTGTTGAAATACCAAGTAAGTTATAATTGGACGATCAGTTTGTTTTTGAGAAATAGTGGTTTTAAATATATAGGTGAATGGCATTTGAACTGAACAATGACATTATAAGTTGCTGCTATGCGAATAGTCTCCATAAGGCGTCCCAATACATAAAGCAGAAATGTTTATACTCAATCACAAAATTTATATAGTTGGTATTTTTATATATTCTGGTTAAACAGTTTTACCAGTAGTCGAAACAGTATTATGCTTGGGTAGTGCATGCTTCTGTAAAACTGTTCTTTTTACTCTGTTTATAATGCATATAGACCAGTTTGATAGCAAATTTAATCTTGGAACCTTTTAATTCTCCTGTAAATTAAGTTACAAATACAAAATAAACTGAAGTTTATTAGATTACACTTATTTGCATTTTGTCCAGTCATGGCAGACATTACAGTTTTACTGTGCAAGAGTTCAGATAACTACCCAGTTTTATTTTGAAACTCTAGTCCTAATTGCATATCCATTGAGATTCATTTTGTTGTGGAAATTACCACATTGTCAACTGATGTAACTTGTAATTGTAAATCTTCAAATCTAGCAGACAAACAAATATTGCAGGTCTGAATTTACAACATTTTTACACGAGGACTTTAAAAATGCCTCACTGAAAATAAACAAAGATTATATCATAGTTTAATATCTTATTTCAAAATCAGTTGTGGTGAAATATGTTCATTTTCAGTAAATAGACAAAGTATGTAATGCTTAAGTAAATAGGCAACATTTTTAATCTTTAAGTAAAAAGGCAACATTTTTAATGCTAAGTAAACAGGCAACATTTGTAATGCTTAAGTAAATAGGCAAGCTTTTAATGCTTAAGTAAATAGGCAACATTCTTAATTCTTAAGTAAATGCTTAAGTAAATAGGCAAGCTTTTCATGCTTAAGAAAATAGGCAACATTTTTAATAATTAAGTAAATATGCAACATTTTTAATGCTTAAGTAAATAGGCAAGCTTTTAATGCTTAAGTAAATAGACAACATTCTTAATGCTAAATAGCCAAGATTCTAATACTCAAGTAAATAGGCTTGCTTTTGATGTTTAAGTAAATATGCAAGCATTTAATGCTTAAGTAAATAGGCAAGCATTTAATGATTACGTAAATAGGCAAGGAGTTATGTTATGTAATTCTTTTAACAATATAAATTGATTCTATATGAATGTTATTCAAAATCTTTATTAAAGTAACAACAAAAGTTACATAAATATTGTCACATGTATAATCTATATAAATATTTTTAAATTATGATTTCACGTATTAAATCAATTAAACAAATACTTTTATGAGATTTGATCTCTGTATAATATTGACTGGTTTTCTTTTCTAAGTTGATTTTCTATAGCTTTCATTTAAATATCGACTACGTGATACCGAGCAAAGTATCCGATGGTGACAATAAGCAGTCATTTTGTAGTTTACCTTAGTGCCTACATTACCTTCCAGTTTTAAAACCCTAATCCCTGTATTGCCAAACAGTCCATCAAGGCATTAGAACCAGGTCACCCATAGCCAAAGTTTAAAGCCTATAAACAACTTGGAAATTTCCAGTCTTTGTCTAGCAAAAACAAATTGATGTGTTGTTAAACTCAATTACAATAATGAGCTAAGAAAACAACATTTGTTTTATGTTATAAGAAGTTATGCTTTTATTGCAATTATTTTAACATTGTCAATTGATTTAATATGAATGTAATTCAACATCTTTATTTTAATCTACTAATGACACAATTGCTAGACGGAATTTACAATACTGACTTGAATTGTGTTAAGTCAACTGAGGCAATATGAATGCAATTCAACCTCTTTATTCCATTTAGCAATGACACAAATAAATATTACTAGACATAATTTACAAACAGCATCTTTTTTTAAGAAGTTATGCTGTAATTGGAATTATTTTAACATTGTCAATTGATTTACTATGAATGCAATATAACATCTCTGATAACATCTTTATTCTACTCTAGCAATGATACAACTAAATGTTGCTTGACAGAATTTACAATATAGACTTAAGAAAACTCCAATTTTTCATTAAGTTATAAGAAACTATGCTGTTATGAAATTTTAACATTGTCAATTGATTCTATATCAATGCAATTCAACCTCTTTAATCTAGTCTAGCAACAACACAAATAAATATAACTAGACAAAATTTACAAACAGCATTTTTTTAATAAGAAATAATGCTGTAATTGGAATTACTTTAACATTGTCAATTGATGCAATATGAATATTATTCACAATCTTCATTTAATTGAATTGAATTGGGGTTTTAAGGCGCACCAACACATGAAAAGGTTATATGGCACCTAACAGGCATCAACATGCCAGGCTCATCTTCCATGTACATCGAGATAAAATATGGAAAATGGGCCTAGAACCTTCTCACCCTGAACTGCAGAGTTGCTGCAAATTCTATCGTAGAAACTCCATTTACGCTGGAGCCACGTTATTGTTTTTCTGCCACTGCTCTTTTAATGCGAGCGAGATAGCACCTGAAACAATGCAGGGATCATGATGAAGACCTTTAATGATCATGAACAAAAAATGATAAAACGAAATTGAATTTGGGGGGATTCTACCCCTCTGCCTACCTCTCCAAAGGGATCTGCAACAACAAAAGTTAAGTTTTGGTAAATACTGTCACATGTATAATCTATATATATATATTTAAATTATGATTTCATGTATTAAATCAATTAAACATTAAGTACTTTTATGAGATTTTGATCTCTGTATAATATTGACTGGTTTTCTTTTCTAAGTTGATTTTCTATAGCTTTCATTTAAATATTGACTACGTGATACCGAGCAAAGTATCCGATGGTGACAATAAGCAATCATTTTGTAGTTTACCTTAGTGCCTACATTACCTTCCAGTTTTAAAACCCTAATCCCTGTATTGCCAAACAGTCCATCAAGGCTTTAGAACCAGGTCACCCATAGCCAAATTTAAAGCCTATAAACAACTTGGAAATTTCCAGTCTTAGTCCAGCAACAACAAATTGATGTGTTGTTAAACTCAATTACAATATTGAGCTAAGAAAACAACATTTGTTTTATGTTATAAGAAGTTATGCTTTTATTGCAATTATTTTAACATTGTCAATTGATTTAATATGAATGTAATTCAACATCTTTATTTTAATCTACTAATGACACAAATTGCTAGATGGAATTTACAATACTGACTTAAATTGTGTTAAGTCAACTGAGGCAATATGAATGCAATTCAACCTCTTTATTCCATTTAGCAATGACACAAATAAATATTTCTAGACATAATTTACAAACAGCATCTTTTTTTAAGAAGTTATGCTGTAATTGGAATTATTTTAACATTGTCAATTGATTTATTATGAATGCAATATAACATCTCTGATAACATCTTTATTCTAGTCTAGCAATGCTACAACTAATTGTTGCTTGACAGAATTTACAATAAAGACTTAAGAAAACTCAAATTTTTCATTAAGTTATAAGAAACTATGCTGTTATGAAATTTTAACATTGTCAATTGATTCTATATGAATGCAATTCAACCTCTTTAATCTAGTCTAGCAACAACACAAATAAATATAACTAGACAAAATTTACAAACAGCATTTTTTTAATAAGAAATAATGCTGTAATTGGAGTTACTTTATCATTGTCAATTGATGCAATATGATGTTATTCACAATCTTCATTAATTGAATTGAATTGGGGTTTTAAGGCGCACCAACACATGAAAGGTTATATGGCACCTAACAGACATCAACATGCCAGGCTCATCTTCCATGTACATCGAGATAAAATATGGAAAATGGGCCTAGAACCATCTCACCCTGAACTGCAGAGTTGCTGCAAATTCTATCGTAGAAACTCCATTTACGCTGGAGCCACGTTATTGTTTTTCTGCCACTGCTCTTTCGATGCGAGCAAAATAGCACCTGAAACAATGCAGGGATCATGATGAAGACCTTTAATGAACATGAACAAAAAATGATAAAATGAAATTGAATTTGGGGGGATTCTACCCCTCTGCCTACCCCTCCAAAGGGATCTGCAACAACAAAAGTTAAGTTTTGGTAAATACTGTCACATGTATAATCTATATATATATGTATTTAAATTATGATTTCATGTACTAAATCAATTAAAAATTATATACTTTCATGAGATTTTGATCTCTGTATAATATTGACTGGTTTTCTTTTCTAAGTTGATTTTCTATAGCTTTCATTTAAATATTGACTACGTGATACCGAGCAAAGTATCCGATGGTGACAATAAGCAGTCATTTTGATGTAGTTTACCTTAATGCCTACATTACCTTCCAGTTTTAAAACTCTAATCCCTGTATTGCCAAACAGTCCATCAAGGCTTTAGAACCAGGTCACCCATAGCCAAAATTTAAAGCCTATAATCAACTTGGAAATTTCCAGTCTTAGTCTAGCAACAACAAATTGATGTGTTGTTAAACTCAATGACAATAATGAGCTAAGAAAACAACATTTGTTTTATGTTATAAGAAGTTATGCTTTTATTGCAATTATTTTAACATTGTCAATTGATTTAATATGAATGTAATTCAACATCTTTATTTTAATCTACTAATGACACAAATTACTAGACGGAATTTACAATACTGACTTGAATTGTGTTAAGTCAACTGAGGCAATATGAATGCAATTCAACCTCTTTATTCCATTTAGCAATGACACAAATAAATATTACTAGACATAATTTACAAACAGCATCTTTTTTTAAGAAGTTATGCTGTAATTGGAATTATTTTAACATTGTCAATTGATTTACTATGAATGCAATATAACATCTCTGATAACATCTTTATTCTAGTCTAGCAATGATACAACTAAATGTTGCTTGACAGAATTTACAATATAGACTTAAGAAAACTCTAATTTTTCCTTAAGTTATAAGAAACTATGCTGTTATGAAATGTTAACATTGTCAATTGATTCTATATGAATGCAATTCAACCTCTTTAATCTAGTCTAGCAACAACACAAATAAATATAACTAGACAAATTTACAAACAGCATTTTTTTAATAAGAAATTATGCTGTAATTGGAATTACTTTAACATTGTCAATTGACGCAATATTAATATTATTCATAATCTTCGTTCAATTGAATTGAATTGGGGTTTTAAGGCGCACCAACACATGAAAAGGTTATATGGCGCCTAACATGCATCAACATGCCAGGCTCATCTTCCATGTACATCGAGATAAAATATGGAAAATGGGCCTAGAACCTTCTCACCCTGAACTGCAGAGTTGCTGCAAATTCTATCGTAGAAACTCCATTTACGCTGGAGCCACGTTATTGTTTTTCTGCCACTGCTCTATTGATGCGAGCGAAATAGCACCTGAAACAATGCAGGGATCATGATGAAGGCCTTTAATGAACATGAACAAAAAATGATAGAATGAAATTGAATTTGGGGGGATTCTACCCCTCTGCCTACCCCTCCAAATGGATCTGCAACAACAAAAGTTAAGTTTTGGTAAATACTGTCACATGTATAATCTATATATATATATTTAAATTATGATTTCATGTATAAATCAATTAAACATTAAGTACTTTTATGAGATTTTGATCTCTGTATAATATTGACTGGTTTTCTTTTCTAAGTTGATTTTCTACAGCTTTCATTTAAATATCGACTACGTGATACCGAGCAAAGTATCCGATGGTGACAATAAGCAGTCAATTTGATGTAGTTTACCTTAGTGCCTACATTACCTTCCAGTTTTAAAACCCTAATCCCTGTATTGCCAAACAGTCCATCAAGGCTTTAGAACCAGGTCACCCATAGCCAAAGTTTAAAGCCTATAAACAACTTGGAAATGTCCAGTCTTAGTCTAGCAACAACAAATTGCTGTGTTGTTAAACTCAATTACAATAATGAGCTAAGAGAACAACATTTGTTTCATGTTATAAGAAGTTATGCTTTTATTGCAATTATTTTAACATTGTCAATTGATTTAATATGAATTTAATTCAACATCTTTATTCTAATTCTACAAATTGCTAGACGGAATTTACAATACTGACTTGAATTGTGTTAAGTCAACTGAGGCAATATGAATGCAATTCAACCCCTTTATTCCATCTAGCAATGACACAAATAAATATTACAAGACAAAATTTACAAACAGCATCCTTTTTTTAAGAAGTTATGCTGTAACTGGAATTATTTTAACATTGTCAATTGATTCTAAATGAATGTAACTCAATCTCTTTAATCTAGTCTAGCAACAACACAAATAAATATTACTAACCAGAATGTACATGCTTGACTTCAGGAAACTGCACTGGCTTTGTATTATTGGAAGATTTGTTCTTATGGAAATCATTTTAACATTGTCAACAAATTCAATATGAATGCAATATAACATCTCTGATAACATCTTTATTCTAGTCTAGCAATGATACAACTAAATGTTGCTTGACAGAATTTACAATATAGACTTAAGAAAATTCCAATTTTTCATTAAGTTATAAGAAACTATGCTGTTATGAAATTTTAACATTGTCAATTGTTTCTATATGAATGCAATTCAACCTCTTTAATCTAGTCTAGCGACAACACAAATAAATATAACTAGACAAAATTTACAAACAGCATTTTTTTAATAAGAAATTATGCTGTAATTTTAATTACTTTAACGTTGTCAATTGATGCAATATGAATATTATTCACAATCTTCATTCAAGTCTAGAAACAACAAATTGAAAGTGTAATTTATTAGGAATTATGCAATTTTTTTAACATTGTAAATTGATTCTATATGAATGTTATACAAAATCTTTATTAAAGTAACAACAAAAGTTATGTTTTGGTAAATATTGTCACATGTATAATCTATATATATATTTTTAAATTATGATTTCATTTATTAAATCAATTAAACAAATACTTTTATGAGATTTTGATCTCTGTATAATACTGACTGATTTTCTTTTCTAAGTTGATTTTCTATAGCTTTCATTTAAATACTGCCTACGTGATACCGAGCAACAGTATCCGATGGTGACAATAATCAGTCATTGATGTAGTTTACCTTAGTGCCTACATTACCTTCCAGTTTTAAAACCCTAATCCCTGTATTGCCAAACAGTCCATCAAGGCTTTAGAACCAGGTCACCCATAGCCAAAATTTAAAGCCTATAAACAACTTGGAAATTTCCAGTCTTAGTCTAGCAACAACAAATTGATGTGTTGTTAAACTCAATTACAATAATGAGCTAAGAGAACAACATTTGTTTCATGTTATAAGAAGTTATGCTTTTATTGCAATTATTTTAACATTGTCAATTGATTTAATATGAATTTAATTCAACATCTTTATTCTAATTCTACAAATTGCTAGACGGAATTTACAATACTGACTTGAATTGTGTTAAGTCAACTGAGGCAATATGAATGCAATTCAACCTCTTTATTCCATCTAGCAATGACACAAATAAATATTACTAGACAAAATTTACAAACAGCATTCTTTTTTTAAGAAGTTATGCTGTAACTTGAATTATTTTAACATTGTCAATTGATTCTATATGAATGTAATTCAATCTCTTTAATCTAGTCTAGCAACAACACAAATACATATAACTAGACACAATTTAAAAAAAAGAAGCTATACTGTAACTGAAATTATGTTAAGATCTTAAATTGATTCAATATGAATGTTATTCAACCTCTATATTCTATTCTAGAAACGAAGCCATTAAATATTACCAGCCAGAATGTACACTTTTGACTTCAGGAAACTGCATTGGCTTTGTACTATTGGAAGATTTGTTCTTATGGAAATCATTTTAACATTGTCAACAGATTCGATATGAATGCAATATAACATCTCTGATAACATCTTTATTCTAGTCTAGCAATGATACAACTAAATGTTGCTTGATAGAATTTACAATACAGGCTTAAGAAAACTCCAATTTTTCTTTTAAGTTATAAGAAACTATGCTGTTATGAAATTGTAACATTGTCAATTGGTTCTATATGAATGCAATTCAACCTTTTTAATCTAGTCTAGCAATAACACAAATAAATATAACTAGACAAAATTTACAAACAGCATTTTTTAAATAAATATTATGCTGTAATTGGAATTACTTTAACATTGTCAACTGATGCAGTACGAGTATTATTCACAATGTTCATTCAAGTCTAGAAACAATAAATTGAAGTGTAATTTATTAGGAGCTTTGTTATGGAATTATGTTAACATTGTAAATTGATTATATATGAATGTTATTCAAAATCTGTATTAAAGTAACAACAAAAGTTAAGTTTTGGTAAATATTGTCACATGTATAATCTATATATTTTTAAATTTTGATTTCACATATTAAATCAATTAAATACTTTTATGAGATTTTGATCTCTGTATAAAATCGACTGGTTTTCTTTTCTAAGTTGATTTTCTATAGCTTTCATTTAAATAACGACTACGTGATACCGAGCAAAGTATCCGATGGTGACAATAAGCAGTCATTTTGATGTAGTTTACCTTATTGCCTACATTACCTTCCAGTTTTAAAACCCTAATCCCTGTATTGCCAAACAGTCCATCAAGGCTTTAGAACCAGGTCACCCATAGCCAAAATTTAAAGCCTATAAACAACTTGGAAATTTCCAGTCTTAGTCCAGCAACAACAAATTGATGTGTTGTTCAACTCAATTACAATATTGAGCTAAGAGAACAATTGAATTGAATTGAATTGGGGTTTTAAGGCGCACCAACACATGAAAAGGTTATATGGCGCCTAACAGGCATGAACATGCCAGGCTCATCTTCCATGTACATCGAGATAAAATATGGAAAATGGACCTAGAACCATCTCACCCTGAACTGCAGAGTTGCTGCAAATTCTATCGTAGAAACTCCATTTACGCTGGAGCCACGTTATTGTTTTTCTGCCACTGCTCTTTTGATGTGAGCGAGATAGCACCTGAAACAATGCAGGGATCATGATGAAGACCTTTAATGAACATGAACAAAAAATGATAAAATGAACATGAATTTGGGGGGATTCTACCCCTCTGCCTACTCCTCCAAAGGGATCTGCAGTGGCCCTATTCTTTGCCCCGTGACCAAACGGGGGCCCCCGGGAACCACACGGGGCCCTAAGAGAACAACATTTGTTTCATGTTATAAGAAGTTATGCTTTTATTGCAATTATTTTAACATTGTCAATTGATTCTATATGAATGTAATTCAACATCTTTATTCTAGTCTAGTAATGACACAAATTGCTAGATGGAATTTACAATACTGACTTGAATTGTGTTAAGTCAACTGAGGCAATATGAATGCAATTCAACCTCTTTATTCCATTTAGCAATGACAGAAATAAATATTACTAGACAAAATTTACAAACAGCATTCTTTTTTAAAGAAGTTATGCTGTAACTAGAATTATTTTAACATTTTCAATTGATTCTATATGAATGTAATTCAACATCTTTATTCTAATCTAGTAATGACACAAATTGCTAGATGGAATTTACAATACTGACTTGAATTGTGTTAAGTCAACTGAGGCAATATGAATGCAATTCAACCTCTTTATTCCATTTAGCAATGACACAATTGAATTGAACTGAATTGGGTTTTAAGGCGCACCAACACATGAAAAGGTTATATGGCGCCTGACAGGCATGAACATGCCAGGCTCATCTTCCATGTACATCGAGATAAAATATGGAAAATGGGCCTAGAACCTTCTCACCCTGAACTGCAGAGTTGCTGCAAATTCTATCGTAGAAACTCCATTTACGCTGGAGCCACGTTTATTGTTTTTCTGCCACTGCTCTTTTGATGCGAGCGAGATAGCACCTGAAACAATGCAGGGATCATGAGGAAGACCTTTAATGAACATGAACAAAAAATGATAAAATGAACATGAATTTGAGGGGATTCTACCCCTCTGCCTACCCCTCCAAAGGGATCTGCAGTGGCCCGATTCTTTGCCCCGTGACCAAACGGGGGCCCCCGGGAACCACACGGGGCCCTAAGAGAACAACATTTGTTTCATGTTATAAGAAGTTATGCTTTTATTGCAATTATTTTAACACTGTCAATTGATTCTATATGAATGTAATTCAACATCTTTATTCTAGTCTAGTAATGACACAAATTGCTAGATGGAATTTACAATACTGACTTGAATTGTGTTAAGTCAACTGAGGCAATATGAATGCAATTCAACCTCTTTATTCCATTTAGCAATGACAGAAATAAATATTACTAGACAAAATTTACAAACAGCATTCTTTTTTAAAGAAGTTATGCTGTAACTAGAATTATTTTAACATTGTCAATTGATTCTATATGAATGTAATTCAACATCTTTATTCTAATCTAGTAATGACACAAATTGCTAGATGGAATTTACAATACTGATTTGAATTGTGTTAAGTCAACTGAGGCAATATGAATGCAATTCAACCTCTTTATTCCATTTAGCAATGACACAATTGAATTGAACTGTATGGGGTTTTAAGGCGCACCAACACATGAAAAGGTTATATGGCGCCTGACAGGCATGAACATGCCAGGCTCATCTTCCATGTACATCGAGATAAAATATGGAAAATGGGCCTGGAACCTTCTCACCCTGAACTGCAGAGTTGCTGCAAATTCTATCGTAGAAACTCCATTTACGCTGGAGCCACGTTTATTGTTTTTCTGCCACTGCTCTTTTAATGCGAGCGAGATAGCACCTGAAACAATGCAGGGATCATGAGGAAGACCTTTAATGAACATGAACAAAAAATGATAAAATGAACATGATTTTGAGGGGATTCTACCCCTCTGCCTACCCCTCCAAAGGGATCTGCAGTGGCCCTATTATTTGCCCCGTGACCAAACGGGGGCCCCCGGGAACCACACGGGGCCCTAAGAGAACAACATTTGTTTCATGTTATAAGAAGTTATGCTTTTATTGCAATTATTTTAACATTGTCAATTGATTCTATATGAATGTAATTCAACATCTTTATTCTAGTCTAGTAATGACACAAATTGCTAGATGGAATTTACAATACTGACTTGAATTGTGTTAAGTCAACTGAGGCAATATGAATGCAATTCAACCTCTTTATTCCATTTAGCAATGACAGAAATGAATATTACTAGACAAAATTTACAAACATCATTCTTTTTTAAAGAAGTTATGCTGTAACTAGAATTATTTTAACATTGTCAATTGATTCTATATGAATGTAATTCAACACCTTTATTCTAATCTAGTGATGACACAAATTGCTAGATGGAATTTACAATACTGACTTGAAGTGTGTTAAGTCAACTGAGGCAATATGAATGCAATTCAACCTCTTTATTCCATTTAGCAATGACACAATTGAATTGAACTGAATTGGGTTTTAAGGCGCACCAACACATGAAAAGGTTATATGGCGCCTGACAGGCATGAACATGCCAGGCTCATCTTCCATGTACATCGAGATAAAATATGGAAAATGGGCCTAGAACCTTCTCACCCTGAACTG
Organism: Cyrtodaria siliqua; assembly: GCA_037043455.1. Taxonomy (NCBI): domain Eukaryota; kingdom Metazoa; phylum Mollusca; class Bivalvia; order Adapedonta; family Hiatellidae; genus Cyrtodaria; species Cyrtodaria siliqua. The sequence goes on from JAWPHD010014917.1 coordinate 54,385, forward strand.
CAGAGTTGCTGCAAATTCTATCGTAGAAACTCCATTTACGCTGGAGCCACGTTTATTGTTTTTCTGCCACTGCTCTTTTGATGCGAGCGAGATAGCACCTGAAACAATGCAGGGATCATGAGGAAGACCTTTAATGAACATGAACAAAAAATGATAAAATGAACATGAATTTGAGGGGATTCTACCCCTCTGCCTACCCCTCCAAAGGGATCTGCACTGGCCCAGTTCTTTGCCCCGACTGACACTGGGAACCACACTGGGCAGCAATGACACAAATAAATATTACTAGACACAATTTACAAACAGCCTTTTTCTTTTAAGAAGTTACGCTTTTATTGCAATTATTTTAACATTGTCAACTGATTTAATATGAATGTAATTCAACATCTTTATTCTAATCTAGTAATGACACAAATTGCTAGATGAAATTTACTCAATTCAACATCTTTATTCTAATCTAGTAATGACACAAATTGCTAGACGGAATTTACAATACTGGAATTGTGTTAAGTCAGCTGAGGCAATATGAATGCAATTCAACCTCTTTATTCCATTTAGCAATGACACAAATAAATATTACTAGACAAAATTTACAAACAACATTCTTTTTTTAAGAAGTTATGCTGTAACTAGAATTATTTTAACATTGTCAATTGATTCTATATGAATGTAATTCAACATCTTTATTCTAATCTAGTAATGACACTAATTGCTAGATGGAATTTACAATACTGACTTGAACTGTGTTAAGTCAACTGAGGCAATATGAATGTAACTCAACCTCTTTATTCCATTTAGCAATGACACAATTGAATTGAATTGAATTGGGATTTAAGGCGCACCAACACATGAAAAGGTTATATGGCGTCTGACAGGCATGAACATGCCAGGCTCATCTTCCATGTACATCGAGATAAAATATGGTAAATGGGCCTAGAACCTTCTCACCCTGAACTGCAGAGTTGCTGCAAATTCTATCGTAGAAACTCCATTTACGCTGGAGCCACGTTTATTATTTTTCTGCCACTGCTCTTTTAATGCGAGCGAGATAGCACCTGAAACAATGCAGGGATCATGATGAAGACCTTTAATGAACAAAAGCTGATGAAATGAACATGAATTTGTGGGGATTCTACCCCTCTGCCTACCCCTCCAAAGGGATCTGCACTGGCCCAGTTCTTTGCCCCGTGACCAAACGGGGCACCCGGGAACCACACGGGGCAGCAATTACACAAATAAATATTAGTAGACACAATTTACAAACAGCATTATTCTTTTAAGAAGTTAACGCTTTTATTGCAATTATTTTAAAATTGTCAATTGATTTAATATGAATGTAATTCAACATCTTTATTCTAATCTAGTAATGACACAAATTGCTAGATGAAATTTACAATACTGACTTGAATTGTGTTAGGTCAACTGAGGCAATATGAATGCAATTCAACCTCTTTATTCCATTTAGCAATGACACAAATAAATATTACTAGACAACATTTACAAACAGCATTCTTTTTTTAAGAAGTTATGCTGTAACTAGAATTATTTTAACACTGTCAATTGATTCTATATGAATGTAATTCAACATCTTTATTCTAATCTAGTAATGACACAAATTGCTAGATGGAATTTACAATACTGACTTAAGAAAACAGCCTTTGTGTTTAATTTATAAGAAGTTGTGCTGTTATTGAAATAATTTTAACATTATCAATAAATACAATAGTATTCAAAATCTTTGTTTTAGTCTAGCAACGACAAATTGATGTTTTGCTAAACAGAATTTACAATATTCAGCAAAAAAATTAGAATATTTGTTTTGTATTATAGGAAGGTTTGCTTGGCTTGAATCATGTTAAGTCAACTGAGGCAATATGAATGCAATTCAACCTCTTCATTCCGTCTAACATAATGATACAACTAAATATTACTAGACAAAATTTACAAACAGCATCATTTTTTTAAGAAGTTATGCTGTAATTGGAATCACTTTAACGTTGTCAATTGATTCTATGAATGTAAGTCAATCTCTTTAATCTAGTCTAGCAATAACACAAATAAATATAACTATACAAAATGAACAAACAGCATTTTTTTTAATAACTGAATTGAATTGATTGTTGTTTAATGGCTCATCAACACAAGAAAGTATGCTGTAATTTGAATTTCTTTAACATTGTCAATTGATGCAATATGAATGGTATACAAAATCTTTATTAAAGTAACAACAAAAGTTATGTTTTGGTAAATATTGTCACATGTATAATCTCTATATATTTAAATTATGATTACACATAATAAATCAATTAAACATTAAATACTTTTATGAGATTGTGATCTCTGTATAATATCGACTGGTTTTCTTTTCTAAGTTGATTTTCTACAGCTTTCATTTAAATACTGACTACGTGATACCGAGCAACAGTATCCGGTGGTGACAATAAGCAATCATTTTGATGTAGTTTACCTTAGTGCCTACATTACCTTCCAGTTTTAAAACCCTAATCCCTCTATTGCCAAACAGTCCATCAAGGCTTTAGAACCAGGTCACCCATAGCCAGCATTTAAAGCATTCAATCAACTTGGAAACAAAAATTGCTCAAAAAAAGAAAGAGTACAAGATCAATTTAAAAGGAAACAATCAATGAGCTAAAAAAAGAGAATTTTTATTTATTAAATTAATAAGTCATACTTAATCATTTCAACATTGTCAATATATTTAATATGAATTCAATTCAACATATTTATTCTAGCCTAGCATTAACATAAAAAATATATTTATAGACATTATTTACAATACTGAACTAAGAAAACAAGATGTTTTGTTTTGTTTAATTTACACAGAAATCTAAGAAGGAAGTACTTCTCAGATATCTGATTTACAAAAAGTTAATCTACATTTTGCATGTTTATTCAAAATATATATTCAAGTATTCAAAATATTTATTCCAGTCTAGCAACAACAAAAGTATTTATTGCTAAACAGCTTCCTTTTTTTTAATTATAAGAAGTTAAAATTCTGTTATTGGAATCATTTACACATTGTCAATAGATGCACTAATATTCCAAATCATTATGTAAGTCTAGCAATGACAAATTGATTTGCTGCGAAATGGAATAATACTGAGCTAAAACAATAAATATATATATAAATAAAATGTTATGCTGTTATAGAATCATGTTATTCACAATCTATATTCTATAGTCAAGCAACAAAATATTTCATTTAGAATCAATCCATGTGATTAATAGGTAATGTACCATACTTTATTTTAAAACTCAAAACCATTGGAGCTATATAAACACAAATAACAAGATACTACAGTATCACATTGACACCTCAATATGTCTACAGTAACATGATATACAGCACACCAATTAATTCATATAAAACAAATCCTTGATTAAATGGTAATGGTTATGCAAACAGGATATAACTCTATGCCTCTGCCAGAAGCTACATATATGCACTTAAATGCCGTTTGTCAGCAAAATTGCACACACAGTACATTTTTGATTGAGACAATGAAAATGTTGTACATCATCAACAACAATCCTAATCACATTGGTCAAAGTTTACATTAACATCAGAGAAACATGTATACTTTAGAAACCATATTAAGAAATTTGCACATACCTAGCATATTAAAGGTTTTGACTTTTAATGGAAACTCAACAATCTTGAAATATTTATCAAACATTCAAATTTCACCTAAATTTATTAATCCAGTAACATTTTTACTTAAAAGCTTTTGAAAGAAACTGAGTGTGAAAAACTATTTGGCCATTAAAGAGGGAAGAAAGAGTGATATGCCTGAACAAGAGAAAAACAATCAGAAAGAAGTCTAAGAACTTAACACTGATGAGAACTGAAGAAAAACAACATAAAGCCACTAAAGCAACAGCAATGGAGCATCCAGATTGTAACTGAAGTGAATTATAGCTATACCATATACAAAC
>JAWPHD010014918.1:0-58332 GCA_037043455.1 Cyrtodaria siliqua
CTCTAGAATGGTCATTAAACACACAAAGTCTACTACTGTGCTAAATCAGGACTCTAGAATGGTCATTAAACACAAAGTCTACTACTGTGCTAAATCAGGACTCTAGAATGGTCATTAAACACACAAAGTCTACTACTGTGCTAAATCAGGACTCTAGAATGGTCATTAAACACAAAGTCTATTACTGTGCTAAATCAGGACTCTAGAATGGTCATTAAACACAAAGTATACTACTGTGCTAAATCAGGACTCTAGAATGGTCATTAAACACACAAAGTCTACTACTGTGCTAAATCAGGACTCTAGAATGGTCATTAAACACAAAGTCTATTACTGTGCTAAATCAGGACTCTAGAATGGTCATTAAACACAAAGTCTACTACTGTGCTAAATCAGGACACTAGAATGGTCATTAAACACAAAATCTACTACTGTGCTAAATCAGGACTCTAGAATGGTCATTAAACACAAAGTCTACTACTGTGCTAAATCAGGACTCTAGAATGGTCATTAAACACACAAAGTCTACTACTGTGCTAAATCAGGACTCTAGAATGGTCATTAAACACACAAAGTCTACTACTGTGCTAAATCAGGACTCTAGAATGGTCATTAAACACACAAAGTCTACTACTGTGCTAAATCAGGACTCTAGAATGGTCATTAAACACAAAGTCTATTACTGTGCTAAATCAGGACTCTAGAATGGTCATTAAACACAAAGTCTACTACTGTGCTAAATCAGGACTCTAGAATGGTCATTAAACACAAAGTCTATTACTGTGCTAAATCAGGACTCTAGAATGGTCATTAAACACAAAGTCTACTACTGTGCTAAATCAGGACTCTAGAATGGTCATTAAACACAAAGTCTACTACTGTGCTAAATCAGGACTCTAGAATGGTCATTAAACACAAAGTCTACTACTGTGCTAAATCAGGACACTAGAATGGTCATTAAACACAAAGTCTACTACTGTGCTAAATCAGGACTCTAGAATGGTCATTAAACACAAAGTCTTCTACTGTGCTAAATCAGGACTCTAGAATGGTCATTAAACACAAAGTCTATTACTGTGCTAAATCAGGACTCTAGAATGGTCATTAAACACACAAAGTATATTACTGTGCTAAATCAGGACTCTAGAATGGTCATTAAACACAAAGTCTACTACTGTGCTAAATCAGGACACTAGAATGGTCATTAAACACAAAGTCTACTACTGTGCTAAATCAGGACTCTAGAATGGTCATTAAACACACAAAGTCTACTACTGTGCTAAATCAGGACTCTAGAATGGTCATTAATCACAAAGTCTACTACTGTGCTAAATCAGGACTCTAGAATGGTCATTAAACACAAAGTCTATTACTGTGCTAAATCCGGACTCTAGAATGGTCATTAAACACAAAGTATACTACTGTGCTAAATCAGGATTCTAGAATGGTCATTAAACACAAAGTCTACTACTGTGCTAAATCAGGACTCTAGAATGGTCATTAAACACACAAAGCCTATTACTGTGCTAAATCAGGACTCTAGAATGGTCATTAAACACAAAATCTACTACTGTGCTAAATCAGGACTCTAGAATGGTCATTAAACACAAAGTCTATTACTGTGCTAAATCAGGACTCTAGAATGGTCATTAACCACAAAGTCTACTACTGTGCTAAATCAGGACACTAGAATGGTCATTAAACACAAAGTCTACTACTGTGCTAAATCAGGACTCTAGAATGGTCATTAAACACAAAGTCTATTACTGTGCTAAATCAGGACTCTAGAATGGTCATTAACCACAAAGTCTACTACTGTGCTAAATCAGGACTCTAGAATGGTCATTAAACACAAAGTCTACTACTGTGCTAAATCAGGACTCTAGAATGGTCATTAAACACAAAGTCTACTACTGTGCTAAATCAGGACTCTAGAATGGTCATTAACCACAAAGTCTACTACTGTGCTAAATCAGGACTCTAGAATGGTCATTAAACACAAAGTCTACTACTGTGCTAAATCAGGACTCTAGAATGGTCATTAACCACAAAGTCTACTACTGTGCTAAATCAGGACTCTAGAATGGTCATTAACCACAAAGTCTATTACTGTGCTAAATCAGGACTCTAGAATGGTCATTAAACACACAAAGTCTACTACTGTGCTAAATCAGGACTCTAGAATGGTCATTAAACACAAAGTCTATTACTGTGCTAAATCAGGACTCTAGAATGGTCATTAACCACAAAGTCTACTACTGTGCTAAATCAGGACTCTAGAATGGTCATTAAACACAAAGTCTACTACTGTGCTAAATCAGGACTCTAGAATGGTCATTAAACACACAAAGTCTACTACTGTGCTAAATCAGGACTCTAGAATGGTCATTAAACACAAAGTCTATTACTGTGCTAAATCCGGACTCTAGAATGGTCATTAAACACAAAGTATACTACTGTGCTAAATCAGGATTCTAGAATGGTCATTAAACACAAAGTCTACTACTGTGCTAAATCAGGACTCTAGAATGGTCATTAAACACACAAAGCCTATTACTGTGCTAAATCAGGACTCTAGAATGGTCATTAAACACAAAATCTACTACTGTGCTAAATCAGGACTCTAGAATGGTCATTAAACACAAAGTCTATTACTGTGCTAAATCAGGACTCTAGAATGGTCATTAACCACAAAGTCTACTACTGTGCTAAATCAGGACACTAGAATGGTCATTAAACACAAAGTCTACTACTGTGCTAAATCAGGACTCTAGAATGGTCATTAAACACAAAGTCTATTACTGTGCTAAATCAGGACTCTAGAATGGTCATTAACCACAAAGTCTACTACTGTGCTAAATCAGGACTCTAGAATGGTCATTAAACACAAAGTCTACTACTGTGCTAAATCAGGACTCTAGAATGGTCATTAAACACAAAGTCTACTACTGTGCTAAATCAGGACTCTAGAATGGTCATTAACCACAAAGTCTACTACTGTGCTAAATCAGGACTCTAGAATGGTCATTAAACACAAAGTCTACTACTGTGCTAAATCAGGACTCTAGAATGGTCATTAACCACAAAGTCTACTACTGTGCTAAATCAGGACTCTAGAATGGTCATTAACCACAAAGTCTATTACTGTGCTAAATCAGGACTCTAGAATGGTCATTAAACACACAAAGTCTACTACTGTGCTAAATCAGGACTCTAGAATGGTCATTAAACACAAAGTCTATTACTGTGCTAAATCAGGACTCTAGAATGGTCATTAACCACAAAGTCTACTACTGTGCTAAATCAGGACTCTAGAATGGTCATTAAACACAAAGTCTACTACTGTGCTAAATCAGGACTCTAGAATGGTCATTAAACACAAAGTCTATTACTGTGCTAAATCAGGACTCTAGAATGGTCATTAAACACAAAGTCTACTACTGTGCTAAATCAGGACTCTAGAATGGTCATTAAACACAAAGTCTATTACTGTGCTAAATCAGGACTCTAGAATGGTCATTAAACACAAAGTCTACTACTGTGCTAAATCAGGACTCTAGAATGGTCATTAAACACAAAGTCTACTACTGTGCTAAATCAGGACTCTAGAATGGTCATTAAACACAAAGTCTACTACTGTGCTAAATCAGGACACTAGAATGGTCATTAAACACAAAGTCTACTACTGTGCTAAATCAGGACTCTAGAATGGTCATTAAACACAAAGTCTTCTACTGTGCTAAATCAGGACTCTAGAATGGTCATTAAACACAAAGTCTATTACTGTGCTAAATCAGGACTCTAGAATGGTCATTAAACACACAAAGTATATTACTGTGCTAAATCAGGACTCTAGAATGGTCATTAAACACAAAGTCTACTACTGTGCTAAATCAGGACACTAGAATGGTCATTAAACACAAAGTCTACTACTGTGCTAAATCAGGACTCTAGAATGGTCATTAAACACACAAAGTCTACTACTGTGCTAAATCAGGACTCTAGAATGGTCATTAATCACAAAGTCTACTACTGTGCTAAATCAGGACTCTAGAATGGTCATTAAACACAAAGTCTATTACTGTGCTAAATCCGGACTCTAGAATGGTCATTAAACACAAAGTATACTACTGTGCTAAATCAGGATTCTAGAATGGTCATTAAACACAAAGTCTACTACTGTGCTAAATCAGGACTCTAGAATGGTCATTAAACACACAAAGCCTATTACTGTGCTAAATCAGGACTCTAGAATGGTCATTAAACACAAAATCTACTACTGTGCTAAATCAGGACTCTAGAATGGTCATTAAACACAAAGTCTATTACTGTGCTAAATCAGGACTCTAGAATGGTCATTAACCACAAAGTCTACTACTGTGCTAAATCAGGACACTAGAATGGTCATTAAACACAAAGTCTACTACTGTGCTAAATCAGGACTCTAGAATGGTCATTAAACACAAAGTCTATTACTGTGCTAAATCAGGACTCTAGAATGGTCATTAACCACAAAGTCTACTACTGTGCTAAATCAGGACTCTAGAATGGTCATTAAACACAAAGTCTACTACTGTGCTAAATCAGGACTCTAGAATGGTCATTAAACACAAAGTCTACTACTGTGCTAAATCAGGACTCTAGAATGGTCATTAACCACAAAGTCTACTACTGTGCTAAATCAGGACTCTAGAATGGTCATTAAACACAAAGTCTATTACTGTGCTAAATCAGGACTCTAGAATGGTCATTAAACACACAAAGTATATTACTGTGCTAAATCAGGACTCTAGAATGGTCATTAAACACAAAGTCTACTACTGTGCTAAATCAGGACACTAGAATGGTCATTAAACACAAAGTCTACTACTGTGCTAAATCAGGACTCTAGAATGGTCATTAAACACACAAAGTCTACTACTGTGCTAAATCAGGACTCTAGAATGGTCATTAATCACAAAGTCTACTACTGTGCTAAATCAGGACTCTAGAATGGTCATTAAACACAAAGTCTATTACTGTGCTAAATCCGGACTCTAGAATGGTCATTAAACACAAAGTATACTACTGTGCTAAATCAGGATTCTAGAATGGTCATTAAACACAAAGTCTACTACTGTGCTAAATCAGGACTCTAGAATGGTCATTAAACACACAAAGCCTATTACTGTGCTAAATCAGGACTCTAGAATGGTCATTAAACACAAAATCTACTACTGTGCTAAATCAGGACTCTAGAATGGTCATTAAACACAAAGTCTATTACTGTGCTAAATCAGGACTCTAGAATGGTCATTAACCACAAAGTCTACTACTGTGCTAAATCAGGACACTAGAATGGTCATTAAACACAAAGTCTACTACTGTGCTAAATCAGGACTCTAGAATGGTCATTAAACACAAAGTCTATTACTGTGCTAAATCAGGACTCTAGAATGGTCATTAACCACAAAGTCTACTACTGTGCTAAATCAGGACTCTAGAATGGTCATTAAACACAAAGTCTACTACTGTGCTAAATCAGGACTCTAGAATGGTCATTAAACACAAAGTCTACTACTGTGCTAAATCAGGACTCTAGAATGGTCATTAACCACAAAGTCTACTACTGTGCTAAATCAGGACTCTAGAATGGTCATTAAACACAAAGTCTACTACTGTGCTAAATCAGGACTCTAGAATGGTCATTAACCACAAAGTCTACTACTGTGCTAAATCAGGACTCTAGAATGGTCATTAACCACAAAGTCTATTACTGTGCTAAATCAGGACTCTAGAATGGTCATTAAACACACAAAGTCTACTACTGTGCTAAATCAGGACTCTAGAATGGTCATTAAACACAAAGTCTATTACTGTGCTAAATCAGGACTCTAGAATGGTCATTAACCACAAAGTCTACTACTGTGCTAAATCAGGACTCTAGAATGGTCATTAAACACAAAGTCTACTACTGTGCTAAATCAGGACTCTAGAATGGTCATTAAACACAAAGTCTATTACTGTGCTAAATCAGGACTCTAGAATGGTCATTAAACACAAAGTCTACTACAAGGATCATCCATGTTAAGTTTGGTCAAAATTGACGAAGCGGTTTCTGAGTAGATTAATTGAAGATATTCCCTATATAACTCTATTTAAAACTGTGACCCCCAGGTGGGGACAGAAATGACCCCAGGGTCTCCATTTGAACAAACATGGTAGAGGACCATAATATTTTGTTGATCCTTGATGTCGGTGAAAACGATGCGTCTCCATGCGCAGATAAAAAAAATAAAGGGACACTGTGTTCTCTTTTATATATTTAATTTAAAAGTACAGCAGAGGATAAATGATATTTTTAAAATAGTTGTTCTTAAAAACAGATATTGCATCATAAATATAATGGAATAGTCTATTTACATTGACTTTAAATATCAAATTTATAAAGAAATTACAAACCGCAATTTTATTAGAACATGGGTAAATTCAAAGGGAAGCAACCTTTCAATAATTAATGCAGAGGAGTAAACTTTGCTTCATAAACACTTATGGGTGAAAAACAATTTTAAAATAAAAGAATTGTCATTGTTTTAATGTTATTAAAGAGATCACGAAAACTATCGGATTGGTGACAAAAAATCTGCATTTTACACCATACGTGTCTAATGGGTTTTCCCAAAATCAACTTAAATGTCATCATACATTGCGTACATAAGGCTAAGTCTTCGTATGGTGGTTGTAAATGAAAACCCCACATCTATTTTAAATATTATTTCAATAAAAGTCTATAAATGTGCCAAAAAATGCTTGGACACAAGTACAGAAATTAGTAAAATATGGCTGTGTATTGTAATGAATGTCGTTTATGATATTTGTGATATATATACGCCTTCTCAATATCCAATTAATGAATGACAGTATTTAGGCTAGCAATATCACCACAAACATGAAAAGAAACTAAGGCAGCAGTTATGTTCTACTATAATTGACAACCATTTTGGAGTTTAAATCATCAAAATCTACCAAAAAACAACAAAGTTATAAGAGTTTAAACTTTAGACATGTCAAACTATTGTCTGTCATATTTTATGCACAAACGTTGATAAATACACCTCAGTAGTCACGTCAACTTGCACAGCGGTGTACAGAGTGCTTTGTAAATCTACACAATACAAGTTATAGTCGGGTTGCTTCTGTCTTCTGCGCCACTATCAGTGACATAATACACTATTCTGATTTGTAGTCTAAAGATAGCTTGACCTTCAGGTATGTTCTTTTTCTTCTCTAACAATCAAAAGTGAAGTTATTAAGCTCTAAAAATAGAGTATTTTGTATATAATGAAATCTTCAGAAATCCTGGACTTTTCCAAAATATATTTATAGAATAATTAATTATGACCTTTGAACTGATTTTTATGCATAAAATGTATTACTTGTAATTTGATTGGTTATCAATATATAAATTAACTTTCGAAGAGCACCTGTGTTGTGGAACACCTGTGTTGTGGAATACACAAAGTGAAATGCCGCATTTTGTGTTCCGCATAAAGTTGGTCGATTTCATTAAATTATTTAACGTATTAAACAGACAAAACATTTTTAGTTTTAAATAATGTTTAAATTCAATAGTGTTGGGAATCTGCTGAAAATACATGATCGATCATCAAAATATTTAACCGACCGATGAATCATGATCGATCATTAATTGATTAAACATGGCTGCTATAAAAGACAAGTGTCTTTTTCAGACTATAAGAAGAAAAGAATCACATTTCAAGTATGTTCCGGTAATAAAGGAACTGAATGAAACTGACCTACACATATTTTAAAAAATAAGTTGTGATAACCACAATAAATATGTGATTACCAGTTGCAAAATTATAACTCATTTTATTTCTTGTATATTTTAGTACAAGACAATGAAATGAGCCATAATTTTCAACAACAGAGTAAAGTCGATCATAAAAAATTGTAATCGATTAATCAGATCAAAGGCATAACTGATTGATGATCGATCAAAACGATTAAACAGAACAACACTAAAATTCAGTATTTTTTCTTTAAGTACATTAAAATAATGAATTAACTTCATTTTATGTCAGTAAAATGAGTTTGAAACTAGTGTAGTTTATATGTTTACAGATATAAACCGCGCAAGCGCAGATTGTGCTGATACCGCTATTTTAGCCTGCGCATGTCTGAGGATACTGCTATGTGCATGTGTACGTGCGTGTTTTTCTTATGAAAGACTCAGAAAAATTGTTTACTCTTTGTATTAGAAACGTTCAGGACACCCTTTGAAAATAACATTTTGGTGATAGGGGATTTATCCCTGGCGCAAAGCGCCAGAGATGAAAATCCCCTTAACGGTATCAACTTTTGTCCACATACTATGAGTTTGAATTTTTTTTATCCCTTTGGTTTCCGATTTTGGTCAAGTATATGAGAGTCAAGCCTACGGAATGGGAAACCAGTAGCTACTTCCGGAGATCTACATTGTATTTTCACTTTGGGCCTCTTCGGCAATGTCCCTTGTCTGGGTGCCATTCGCAACATCTCGCTATCACCGAAGAATGACAGAATTGGCCGACTATGTACGATCAATGCCATCGGAACTTTTCATTAATTTCCGCAATCAATTGACTAACTGTCTCGTCAGTGACCAATTATCGACCAATAATTGATAAATATGACTAAAGAGGACAATTTCAACTGACTTTGCAGTTTATTAAGCACTATTGACGCTACTATTCACAGTATTGAGGTCTTGCGTGAGTATCACGAGTCATAGAATCAGCCTAAAACATTAGAATATATACTATTTAATAATGACGTCACGCGGTTGATGCCGTGGCCTAATGGCCTAACAGCTCCCGACTTCTATGCAGAAGATCCGAGTTCAAGTCCCTAATTTTTTAAAAAAAAATTCTCTTCACTGCAATAATAAGTCATTATAAACTATTTCATTAAATATCAACTTATTAAATATTAATTTAAGGAGTATTATGGATCTTTGATTTAGATTACTATAAACCAATGACTAAAAATCTTAATCGGGCTCCAGTTCCCAGCATATCCATGAATAATGTTGACAATACATGTAATTTATATATTATTAGAATTGGGTCCTTTTTTTCCCCCACCACTAAGTAAGAATTTAATACGCAGTTTATAATAAAAAAGAGCTGTCGGAGAACCGCGCAGCTCCACTATTCGATTTTTCAAACAATAATAAATTATATATTGTTTTATATGTAAATGATTGCGTTCAAATATTCGGGTGGTGGTGTTGATGGGGTGGGGGGACGGTTGGTGGATGGGGGTGGGGATGGGCAGGGTTCGAATTTAACACTCGCAGACTTGCAAAATGCAAGTTGAAATTGCAGTTTGCGAGTAGATTTTCTAGGTACTCGCATTTTTTTGCGATTGCCGAAAATTCCTGTACTTAGTTTTTGATAGAACGTTTGTTTCCGTCGTAAATACGCATAAATTGATGACGTGATATGCATTTTAAACCGGAAATCTCTATCGCGCATCTTGTAGATTTCCTCAGACTGGTTTCGTATTGGCAACTGTCATGCGCGATTTTACATCAGGAAATCAGAAATTCATTCTTCAATGACGTGTTTATAATGGCAACTAATGGTAAAAATAAAATTTTGATAAAATTTTGCCAGTGCATTTTTCATGTTGCCAGTAGAAAATATTACCACTCGCAAAAATGTGCAAGTGAAAAAAAAAGTTAAATTCTAACCCTGGATGGGGCGGGGACACATCATTGATATAGGTGTAGATTTGATAAAACAAAACAACAGTATGTTGGGATATCTTTCAGAACCTGACCATTGCACCTACTTTCACGCACCTTCACAACATCTCGATTGATTCTGAACTTATCTGAAATTGACACGAATGGTCTGAACACATGCACGTGAATCTCGTAGTGTGTTAAAATACACGTTTAATTCTTTTTTTCGTATTGGCGAGTTTTACATAGAACATAGAATAATAATAAAAAACTGCATAGGAGCTAATTTATTTGCAGTGCTCCAAGGATAGGATAGCCCGACGCCCCGGGGCTCCTCGGAATCCATTCCGGGCCTGTCTCATTTTGCAAACAAGGAGCCCGTCGGGCCTGTCTAAAAAAAAACTTGATCTCAAGATCCTCAAGACAAAATACTCCCATGTGTATTCTGAAATATGAAAACACTTGCAATAAAGTAATTAAAATGTGTTATACACAAATTAAAACAATAAGAAGTTTGAATATTTTGCCTGGCGTCGTGTCGGCAGTTTGTCACAACTTTGAGATCGACAATTTCTGATGTAAAACTACATTATCCTGCTATTAGGGTTGTGTTTTCTTTCCTCTTTGATAAGAAATACCATTTTTGGCATTCAAAACACATTATTGCATGAAAAAAGTTCCTAATTGATGGTATTTAATCCATCATTCTTTCTTTTATCATGTGTAAGGAGTTCCTGGAATCCTATTTTTAAATGAATTATACTCTAGGCTCCTAATTCTTTAACTTGGAGAAAGTGGTGACAAAATGAAAAATATAGCCAGAGGAGGCCCTGATAGTCTAATAAAACCTGATTAAAAATTTGACTCCAAGTTCGGCTCCAGTTTCACCAGGTCGGCTCTGATTATTATCGTTTGGCAAAATAGCTAGTTCTCTCCTTTGCATCGGTTGTACATTTCAATGTAATATTCTATTCTAACGAAGTGATAAATAAGTCTGCTGACTAGGGAGCATAAAGTGGTAACAAAAAGAAAAATATAGTCAGGGGAGGTTCTGAGCTTGAGTAATACATACGTAACAAATGTGTGCTATAAAAGAGAATAAAGACACATTTCCACTAAGAAAACAAATATTGGACCTTTCCATTTTAAATCAGGGCCTGTCCATTTTCAGAAGCAACAAGCCCTGGGCCTATCTCTTAAAATAATTTTCTGTGAGCACTCAATATTTGTTTACATATAAAAGGAGGATCCGATTAGTGCTGTATGCTCAGTTAGAGAGTTTGAAATTTTAAGTTTATTACTCAAACTGGAAAAATCCCCATTAGGCCGTGCCTTTTTCATATTAAATTTGTTTTCAAAAATATTTTCGAACAGTGTCAGTGCCTTTTTTCTTCTTTTTTATAAATTATGAACGATGATTACCCCTTCTGCCGCTTCGTCGTCTCCATCGGCATTCCACATTCCTCCATCATCGTCGTCGAAGTCAGCCATGATTTAGGATTATCAGTTTTACCGCTGTTTGGGTAAATTTTATTTTTATTTTTAATTTTTATTTCACGGGCGCAGACATCTTTGTTTACCAACTTCCTGTGAACGGAATAACCACACGCTCATGAAGATAAGAATTTGGTGGATAAAGCCGTTCCTTTTAAAAGGAAACTTTATTTTAGTATTTAATTTGTAACAGACACTTCTGTACGAGAAAAGTTGTAAACAAAACTGCCTCTGTCCAACTCATAAATAAAAAATAGTTAATTCTATAGTTTTACATAGAGTTATATTAGGAAATTGGTGTTGTAATTGTTTCTTTAAGATACTTCAGCAATTTGAATTGGTGATATCAAACCTATGACAATGAAAACCATTTCGATGCAATATGCATTTTAAGCACAAGTTAGGGCATTAAATCAAGTACTTTTATCATTTATTTTATATATAGCCTATATAGAGAAAGAAATCAATTGAACAAATGCAAGAGCTTATTAATTATTTAAATTGAAAAACTTCCATTCTAGTGCATATGCAAATCAAACAGTATCATTAGCAATTTAATCTTCAAAGTCTTATCTAGGGCAGCTTGAAATCCATTTTTTTAAATGTACACCAAACCATTTAAAAACTTTACAAATATACATGAACACATTCTCAAATTAAGTTTTCAAAGACCATTTTGTAGGTGACAATTTAATACACGAAATATAGAGGTTCACATTATCATGACATAATATTACAGGTAACTTAGCCTCGATAGTTACAGTTTATGCATGGTCAAGCACAATACTATTGATTGAATACAAATCTTACCTACATGGCACCTCAGTTATGCTAAGTAACACGTGTACATTTATAATACGGTCATTATATTTCTCGGAGACACCTCTGTGTTTGGTCAAATTAGAGCCGAAATGAAATCTATTTCAAAATTTTGGATTCCAACTGCCCTTGATCAGACAGCGAGGATGTTATTTGTTTTTAGTTGTTGATATTTCTAGGCGGATGCACAAAACAAATTGGCGGCAGCGAATGCGTCAACATTAGGTAATTTTCTCACAAACTGTATGCGCTAGACCTTTCAAACTTTGCTTATAGTTGTATCTTGGTTGGTACATCGCAACGTGACAAAGCAAATGTGGATGTGACCTTGATCCTCGAAGCAAAGGGCAGATAACTTAATAATTTTTACCTTCAACTTTTACGTTGAGGTCAATTTCTCGCAAACTGTATGCACACCTTTCAAACTTTGCTTATAGTTGTATATTGGTTGGTACATCGTAACGTGACAAAGCAACTGTGGATGTGACCTTGACCCTCCATGCAAAGGGCAGATAACCTTATAATTGTTACCTTCAAGTTTTACGTTTAGGTCAGTTTTTCACAAACTGTATGCACTAGACCTTTCAAACTTTGCTTATAGTTGTATCTTGGGTGGTACATCGCAACGTGACAAAGCAATTGTGGAAGTGACCTTGACCCTCCAAGCAAAGGGCAGATAACTTAATAATGTTTACCTGCAACGTTTGCGTTGATGTCAATTTCTCGCAAACTGTATGCACACCTTTCAAACTTTGCTTAAAGTTGTATATTGGGTGGTGGATGTGACCTTGACCCTCCATGCAAAGGGCAGATAACCTTATAATTTTTACCTTCAACTTTTACGTTTAGAACACTTTTTCACAAACTGTATGCACTAAGACCTTTCAAACTTTGCTTATAGTTATATCTTGAGTGGTACATTGCAACGTGACAAAGCAAATGTGGATGTGACCTTGATCCTCCAAGCAAATGGCGGATAACTTATTAATGTTTACCTTCAACATTTGCGTTTAGGTCACTTTCTCACACACCTTATGCATTAGACCTTTCAAACTTCGCTTATAGTTGTTTCTTTGGTAGTACATCACAACGTGTCAAAAAGCAAATGTGGATGTGACCTTGACCCTCCAAGCAAAGGGCAGATAACTTTAATTGTTACATTTACATCACATTCTCATGAACTATAATTATGCACTAGATGCTTTAAACCTAGTTTATAGCTTAATCTTTGGAAGACAAAACATTCTATTTTGACATAGTTGTGTCTTGGGTAAGTGCATCTTTGTGGACGCATGGATTTCATCTATGACCTTGACCTACATTTTGGAGTTTTTTTATAGAATGGCATTTTGTTTTTAAACAAATGCATTTAAATATCATCTCAGCAAACTGTAAACTCCATTGTTTTTAGTTATTAAAATGTTTACATCATATCTTTTATTTTTAAGTCCCGTCCCAGTTAGGCGAATCAGCGTATTTCTTTTTTTATTCTTTATTTGCTCTTACATATGTTTTGTATAATGGAAATCTGTTTCGTTTCGTTTCGTCTAAATAGTATCGTTGAGACACTGTGCCAGAGTATCGATGGCACAGTGTCTCCACGATGCTACAGATGCTATATATAGTCGTTTTTCGTAGAGACGCGTTTTCTGTAATGACTGAGTTCATACCCAGTGAGGTAGGTACACAGATGTGTGTTTTCAATCAATAGTAGTGTGCTTGACCATGCATACATTACAATTACCTAGGCTAACTTACCTGTATTATTATGTAATGATAATGTAAACCTCTATACCTTGTGTATTAAATTGTCACCCCATTATGGTCATTGGAAATTGATTTTGAAAATGTGTTCATGTACAATATTTGTAAAGTTTTAAGTGATTGGTATACACATTTAAAAAATGGATTTCCAGCTGCCCTAGATAAGACTTTGAAGATCACATTGCTACTGGTAATATTTAATTTGCATATCTGAATACTGCTGTTTTCAGTTTCAGTTTTATTTGCAAATTCTCAGTTTGTATACAAACAAAAGCACGAGATCAAAATACATGTACAAAGTCATATTTAGAAATAATATACTTACATGGCGCCTGTAATAATAAAAAAACTTCCCTTTTTCCCCCAGCATATTTTCATAAAACATAGAGGATAACACACTCTCACTATAGAAGTATTGTAAGTAAATAAACAATATGAAATTAAATATTTAATAATCTTTAATTAAATTGAATAATCTTATAACTTATCGATAATATAAGCATTTAAAAACAATCGTTCGAATTAGTTGCAGAGCTCCTTTATTTACCTCAAAACGTGCATTTCGAGACCGTATTTTCGTAGCTTGGCCACGAATGGAAATGCAGTAGTTGCACGTGATTTAATAGCACGTAAATTGATTGATTGATTGAATGTTGTTTAACGGCTTATCAACACAGTATAGGTTATTTAGAGCCGCCCCATAGAGAGGGGAAGGATACATAGGAATCCGGGAACATGCCCTACTCTTATTATCGAATAGATTCCTATGGTTCTTTAACGTGCTCGGAGGATAGACCGATACACGGGACCGCCCGGTTTACGTCCCCATCCGACGGACGAGGCTAAGGGAAAGTGTCTTGCCCAAGAACACACCGACGGAACTCAGTGGCACCACGGAGGATTGAACCCGGGGCCTCCGGTTACAAATCCGCCGCGCTACCGACTGCGAGCACGTAAATTGAGTTGTGTGGGCAGTCATTCATGTTGGATGTATTTACCGTTTAAAATAGGTATGTCTTTTTGTACTATGCCTCTAGTGTATTAATAGTACCGTTTGTAATATTAAATGTTTAGGCAGAGATGGTGTTTTAGACTATAAAAAGCATGTAATGAAACATCCGTGTTAAACGGGTCTGTTGCATTGATGCTGTGTTTGCAGGAGCGGATCTGTGGTGGGATTAGGTGGGGTTACCATATATTTATGTATATTTAACGTTAGATCGGTGATTGTCATTAATACTAGTATACATGATACTTTTCAGCCACTCTATTTAACTCATGTTAACTCTATGTACTCATGTCATATACACTCTTTCTCATACGCACTTTATTTCATATTCTCTTTCATTTCTTTCGTTTCCTCTTACAACATGTGACAAAAGAAAATGAAATTGCAAAAAAAACAATAAAACACATTCAATATAAAAGAAAACATAAACAAACACTATTATACAATGGAATAGCTAAATAATAATTGAACATATTTTCGTTCGCATTATAATGTAACAATGCATGTTTAAAATATCAGTGCCAAATGTATTATATATATATATTTATCTATTGAAATATACCGTTGAGCTTATCACTATTATGAGTTTGTCAGGATCTAAAAAATATAAGTTCGCGTCCTGCCCGTTTTAGAGATGCCTTACCGAAAACGAAACGCAAGGTATCATTCGGACAGATAGGTTTTCTTAGACAGGCACATTTTTATTTATATATATAATGTATAAATATAAAAAAATAAAAAAATAAATAATAATAAAAAAAAGTACCACTGCAGTTTGTAAATGTATTCAAAATACTTGTCTATGAGCATACATCACTATTTAAATGATGTTACAAATCAGAATATATTTTTGTCTTGCCCCGTGTGGTTCCCGGGGGCCCCGTTTGGTCACGGGGCAAATAATAGGGAGACTGCATATCCCTTTGGAGGGGTAGGCAGAGGGGTAGAATCCCCACCCCCCAAATTCATGTTCATTTTATAATTTTTTGTTCATGTTCATTAAAGGTCTTCATCATGATCCCTGCATTGTTTCAGGTGCCATCTCGCTCACATCAAAAGAGCAGTGGCAGAAAAACAATAAACGTGGCTCCAGCGTAAATGGAGTTTACAGTTCAGGGTGAGAAGGTTCTAGGCCCATTTTCCATATTTTATCTCGATGTACATGGACGATGAGCCTGGCATGTTCATGCCTGTTAGGCGCCATATAATCTTTCATGTGTTGGTGCGCCTTTAAAACCCAATTTAATTTCAATTTCAATACTTTTGTCTAAGCATATTACACAATCACAGGTAATCAGAGAATAACATATCAAAAATTATACCCAATCAACTATTACTCTTAACTTAGTTTACATTTTAAATTTACATGTTTGCATTTTTTATTATTTTTTTTTTTCTCACAGAAAACATTGCTCTTGTTATATGACTGGTTTAACTTTTTTTATAATATAATCTAGAAATGTGCATAATTTTAATACTTCCAAAATTGACACTGTTCCCCAAATTTAGTTACATTTGGATGCTGATAATAATATTTTTTAACAAATGTTTGTCTTAGTTCCTGGAAATGGCTGCATTGTAATACATAGTGGAATTCATCTCCTATCTCATCATTATTGCACATTATACATTTTCTTTCATTTTGGAGTGTACTTGTCCACCTACCTACCTCAATTGGAAGTCTGTGGTTTCTAGTTCTAAAAGCAGTAAATATTTTACAGAAATAATTTGGTAAATAGTAGAAATAATTTTTCATTTTAAATTTATTTTTGAAAAGTCTGTAGTTGGTACTACCAGAGCATTGATAGGTAATGCTGTTCCATGTTTGTAAGTATTGATCAAAGGATGTTTGATTAAATGCTTCTGGAAACCATTTCTTGTTAATATTTTGTTGATTTTCCCATTTGTTACCAAAACCATTTGAGTAAATTACATGTTTTATATGTGAAAGCAGTAGTATAGAAATTAGGGGTTCTGGCGCAAGTTTCCCAATCCGGGGCTCCTCATTCAACGAGATGTCTAATTTTGATCAAAAGGATATATAACAGGCCGAGCAACTAGTAAAACAACTATACATAGTTTTGAACTAGTCTAACAACGCCGCACCAAGTCCTCGAAAACAAAATCTAAAACGCGTCTCGCAAGCCTCTCCCTGGAAACTCCCCCAGAACACCTAGTTTCTATTTTACTCGTAGGATAATTGATAATATGGTGTGTTACTTTATTCTAACTATTTTTCAAATCTTAACAGGTGTACGCTTCCAGTCAAGTGACTAACCAGATTTCAAAATAAGTGGTAAAAATGGTTTTAATACAATCAAACAAAGTCGGAAGGAACAGGACAATCATCCTCGTCATCACTATGCATATCACGCTCCATCATAGAATACTTTATTTTCCTGCAAGCATATATTTAGCATTTCAAATCAAGAAGTTTTTCCCTTTTTTCATCAAGTTTTTTAAGATAATAATCCATTTTCGAAAGTAATCGCTTTTGTTTGTTAATTTGGCTTTTCTTAGTATCTAGAAAATCAGCACGAATAACATCATATTCTACTTGACCTAGCTTACCTAATAGCAATGCTTTCCTATATTTGTCTTTTAACTTCTCAAGTTTTTCGCATACATTTTCTGCACATTTTTGTTCCATATATAATAAGTAATATATTATATCTGATTTTAATTATTATGTATATGCTAGTGTATCTTGGCCATTGTCTAATATGTACCTTTTGTCATCATATGCGGACAAGCTTTTTTTTATATTAATTTCATAGCTGCTCAGCTTGTGTTTGTTAGATCTGATAACTTTTATTTTATGGTGAGCTTCTGTTGCTGTGAATAAAATATTTTTGTAGTTATCATGCGTTATCTGTTTTTTGACAACACATTTGTTGATACCTTTGCATTTCTTTGTCCCAGTATTATCAGCCAAAATGTAGGAGTATGACTTACTCCTCAATCCAACAAACTCTACGATCACCGCACCACAGGCTTCGTCTTTCATCTTGCCAATAACCTTTTTGTTTTGTTATCGTTAAAGTAAAACTCACTTTTTGGATTATAATCACTGTTATCAAAAAGTTCTTTGTCTTTGTAAAGATCAGCATACGCATCTTTTGTTCTAATTTCATAACAGAGAGAATCAGTGTCAGTAAACAACAACTTAACTTTGTCATTGTATTTGTTTTTAGCATAATTGTAGTGGAATCATACATCAAGTATTTTGATAAGTCTAGAATACACATACCAACATGACAAGGACGATTTAAGTCTTTCTTTTACCCTATTGATTGCAAACAAGTTTTCACTAAACATCTTACAAGAAATAAACGACGGTCTTGCCGCATATTTCAAAAGGACTTTCTCGTCATGCGTCAGCTTAACATTAACTCTCTTTCTCAAGTTTTCCATTGTTTTGCCAAAAACCGAATTATTCATAAGCTTGAAGAAATCTTTTTCGAAAGCGTTTTTTCCTGCTGTCCTTTTTGTAGTATTAAAGTCGATATACACTTTCAACCATTGAGACTCATCAAACTGGAGTATCCTGTGTAACTTTTTTACTTTCAATCCCAAACTCTCATACAACTTTAAATTTCTATTATGTGTAACATATCTTTCCTTATCCTTCAATGTTGTGACAAGTTTCCTTATTTTACTTGTTCCCAATCAAACTTATTCTTCAAGTGCTTGCAGTAGTCAGACAACCACTCATCTTTTGTATTTAAACTTTCCGGACCAAGAGGATAATCATTATGCAAGTCATGTAACTCTTCGGAATATTCAAGATCACACTCAACAATATAGTTTGATTTTACTTTTTCAAATTCATCGACCCATTTAAAATTACCAGTTGGTAGCGGTTGGAATATCGCCCACCCGTACAAGTTGTTAGCATCAAGATACATTATATACTTACTCTGTTTACTACTATCATAGTTTTTCATATACTTATTATTAGCTTTTGAATATCTAGTCGCAATATAACTCACGCCGCCTCTCATCCCTTTCTCCACAAACAGATATTGATCAATATATTTAATCAAGTCAAGTTTAATTCCAGTCATTTTCAAACAGGCATCCCAAGCTAAACCGGGACTACTGAAGTAATGACAAGGATCTAATTTGTAATACTCAAAACACATTTTTCTGAAGTTCTCAGAAACATCAGCCAATAACAAAACATCACTTTTCGAATACAGATCATGATATTCCGCAATGTTTTTGATCTTGAATGTCTTCCATATTTTGTTAGCATGCTCATAATCTGCATCTGAGATGTTTTCATCATTTAACTGGGAGTAGAAGCTTTTCTTATCAGGCAGTTGTTTTTCCTTAAAGCATTCAAAGCTATCCATATGATCATATGGGTAAACTCCTTTTCTCTTCAACAGTTTTAACTTTTCATCAGAGTATTCTTGAGAGATATATTTAAACAACGGGATGTTTTGCACCAAGTTATCGAGTGACTGTGACATAAACTGAAAACTATCTATAAAAACCAAATCTGGTCCTAGCATAAAAGCCATGTTATTTGATATAACATTTATCGCTTTTTTAAACTTTCCGATGTGCTGCATTATAAAGTGAGCGTCATAGCCTCTTAAATTATGAAATACAACAGGTATCTTTTTAGTCAATTTGAAACTGAGATTGCATGTATCATAAACACTTCCTCTAAACTTTACGGTTATATGGCAATGATCTCTAACTGCTCTATCACATGTCATGTAACGCTGATCACAAATATGACATTTCTCAGCTGCTCTGATTTTTTTCCTTCTACTGCTGTCATCGTCAAATCTTTCTTAAAACATGCATTTGCATTTTTTTACAGTATTTTTCTTCCTCTGTCATTTTTTCTAAAAACTTGTAAACAGCGTTTGGTCCTCTGTATGTAACAACCGGTTTAGAATATTTATCATCATAACAACAAACAACCTTGTATCCATAACTACAATCAGTATGTTGCTGATATGCATCTGTATACGAGTTTTTTTTGGATTATTTGTAACTGAAGAGATTTTTCCGTTATTGCTTCAAAATCAGCATATATAACAAATGGAACCATTAATTACCTATCATATTTTTTAAAGAAAACCTTTTCATTCGCAAAAGGCATTTTTATTGCTTGCTTGCCATTTAGAGAAAGACAATCAGGTTTGTGATCTTTCAATACTTTTTCTAATGTAAAGCACTGCAAGCATGTTTTGCAAAACCATTTTTTACTCTTGTATAATGTTTGATTAAACATTAACCGGTTAAAATCTTTTATCCACACGAAATGATTTTTTTCTTGTTCAGTAATCAAAAGCATATCACATTCTTCCTCAGCTTTATTTTTTGACATGTACAGCGGATACACCCCACTTTTTTCATATCCAAATATATTAAAACATATATTATTTTGTTTTTCTATTTTGGGGATTTGCTTTAATGTAACAGGAAATGTAATTCCCTTGTAATCAAGATCACCAATATGCTTTTTGTACTTTGTTATTCTTTGGGGATCTTTTGCAGCAGGACATTTATATGCTAAATGGCACCACCTAAAGCATTCATTGTCTTCTTCATTTTTTTATATTTATTAGACCTTTTTTAGGATAAGAAAGTTCTTCTGGTATCTCCAAATAAGAGCTGCCTCTAAAAGTTTTATAGTTCACCCTGTTTACATAATGCATATCTACTGATTCATTTACCCAGCCACTTCCCTCAGAAAGTCAGCTCCCAGTTCTACCTATAACTGCATTAGTTGCTGTATCCAAAGCATTTTCAATCTCGTTTTCATCTAAGATTATTGTTGCCAGGGATGCAAAGTAAGCTGTTTTGTATGCTGTATGCTGTATGCTCCCACAGGAGCTACGTCTTTGTTTCCAACCGGTTTAGCGAAAGTCATTTTCAAAGCAACACTCAATTTAAAACTACCCGTTCTTTTTAATTCCGTCTTGAGGAATTCTGTGACTGTTTTTCGCGTCCGGTAAAGCTGAACAAATGGATTTAATCTATCCACAATATCTACAGAAAAAAACTCACTATATTGTTTCGGAGATCTTTCAATTTCTTTTATACTCATTATATAATAAGTGTATAGAAAATATTCTTTTATCCCTAATTAATTAATATTAATTTAACCAGCATAAAAAATAATATCAATTCCTTCTTTCAATAACTCACCATAGTAATAATTAAAGAAATTAATATCTGCCGGGCATTTAGTTGCTAGCGAGATCTTTTTGTCGCACAATTGTTTTGCCCTTCTGATATCATGTTTTCTTATTTTCCATGGCAGTTTCAAATTTTGGGCTTCGGTTATAATCTTTTCAGTCAAATCTTTGAAGTTTTGTAAAAATTAATAGTTCCCTATCCATTTTTTGCTTACCCTCAAAATCAACCAACAAAGCTTGCTCCTCGCAATCTCTCCTAAGACTTTCTATGTCATTTGTGTACATCATGTAATATTATACTATTCTTAATCTTTTAAGTATAGGATAGAGCATGAGTTTTGCACGTGTACGGACGATAATGCACTCGCGTTATGAGTTGTGCACGTGTACGGGGAGATAATGCACGAGCGTTAGCGAGTGGTACGGGTGCAAAACTCATGCTCTTTTGTATTTATACCACAATAACTAACATATGCTGTGTATATCCTCGGGTATTACACGATGCATAGTGTGTATTTAGGCTATTGTGGTATAAGTATTAATTAATGAATTATATCAATAATAATAATAGTATATTATATGACAAACTGTATATATTGAAAGAAAGTATTAGATGTTTTTGATTCTTTCGAGTTTTGCATGGATTGTTTTTTAGCTCGACTATTCGAAGAATAAGACAGCTTATGTAATCACCCCGCGGTCGGCGTCGGCGTTGGCGTCGGCGTCCCACATCAAGGTTTGCGTGTAAGCTGTGTTTACAACTCTATATCTCTTACATTTCTTATCCTAGCACAACCAAATTTGGCCATGGGCTTCCTTATAGCATTACCTTAACGGCTGCATAAGCAATTTTGGTTCCTGTAACCCATGGGCTCCCATGGAACCCAAATTATGATAGCCCATAAAATGTGTCCCATTTCACATCAAATTTTGCGTGTAAGCTGTGTTTACAAGTCTATATCTCTTACAATTCTTACCCTAGCACAACCAAATTTGGCCATTAGCTTCCTTATAGCATTATCTTAAGGGCCGCTTAAGTAATTTTGGTTCCTGTAAACACTGGGCTCCCATGGAATCCAAATTCTGATGTGTCTGTTTCACATCAAATGTTGCGTGTAAGCTGTGTTTACAGGTCTATATCTCTTACATTTCTTGTCCTAGCTGAACTGAATTTTGGAATTGGTTTTCTTATAGTATGTTGTAAAGGGTTGGATAAGTAATTTTGTCTTCTGCAAATTCTGGGCTCTCATGGAACCCAAATTGTGATGGCCCATAAAATGTGTAATAAAGGCAGATCTAGGTTTGCATGTAAGCATGTATATATCTATACTTTTGGTTTGGGATTTTTTATAGCATTATGCATCTTATTCATACTTAACCCATATTGGGGCATGGGCTCCCTCCTCACCACCACCCCCCCCCCCGCCCCCACTCCCACCCCCTCCACTGTTGTTTTTTTAAAAACTTTTTTTACATATTTTTGTGTTGTTTTAGTCAATTCTCACACATATATGTTGCCCCCCCCCCCCACCCCCCCGCCTCTCACCACCATCCCCCACCCCCACCCCCACACACTTGAAACTTTTTTCTTTTTTTTTTTACGTATTTCTGTGTTGTTTTAGTCAATTCTTACACATTTATGTTGCCCCTCCACACCCACACACCCAAAACCACTCCCGCCTCTCACCTCCGCTCCCCCCTCCCACCCCCACTTGAAACTCTTTTTTTTACATATTTCTGTGTTGCTTTTATCAATCCTTAAACATGTTGCCCCCTTCCCCCCCCCCCCCCGCCTCACCTCCTCCACCACTCCCAACCCCTCCCACCTGCCCCCACCACACATTCGAAACTAGAATATTTTTATTTATTTAATTTATTTTTTACATATTTCTGTGTTTTTTGGTCAATTCTTACATATAGCTTCTTACGCATATGTTGCTCCTCCCCCCCCCCCCCCACCCCCACCCCCAACCTCCCACTCGAAACTATTTCTTGATTTTTTTATTTTTTTTTACATATTTCTGTGTTGTTTTGGTCAATTCTTACACATACCTATATTGCCACCCCCCCCCCCCCCCACACACACACACACACACACACACACACCCCGCCACCCCTCCCACTCCACAACACCCCCACGCTTGAAACTGGAATATTTTTAATTAATGTATATTGATTTTTACATAATTATATCTGTGTTGTTTTGGTAATATATTACACATAGCTTCTTACACATATATGTTGCCCCCTCCACCCCCCCCCCCTCCCACATACTACACGCCCCCCCCCCCCCCCCCCCACACCATATTTCTGAGTTGTTTTTGTCCATTCTTACACATAGCTATCTTGCACCCCCCACCCCACTCCCCCCAATAGAATTTTTTTAATTTTTTATTTTGTTTTACCATATTTCTGTGTTGTTTTGGTCAATTCTTACATAGCTTCTTACACATATATGTTGCCCTCCCCACCCACGCCTCTCCCCCATCCCCACTCAAAACTCGATTTTTAATTATTTTATTTTTTACATACTTTTGTGTTGTTTTGGTGAATTCTTACATAGCTTCTTACACATATATGTTGCCCTCACCACCCCCACTCCCCCCACCATCCACCCCCGCCTCTCCCCCACCCCCACCCCGCACCCCACTCAAAACTCGGTTATGTTTTTTTTGTTTTTTTTTACTTATTTCGGTGTAGTTTTGGTCAATTCTTACACATAGTTATGTTGTGCCTCCATCCCCACCCCACATTGTTGTAGCCTTGTTTTCTGATGGTATATACTAGCTATAATTTATTATTGTCTGAAAAATCGAAAAGTCGAGCTGCGCTGTTCTCCGACAGCTCTTGTTAATTTATATAGTCGACAAAAAGACACATTGTAAAGATTGTGTTGGGTATAGACTTTGTTACAGCTGCACCTATGCATGCGTAAATTGTAATATGTTGTAGTGACAATATTCGAAAAAGTCGCTTCGTTAAGGAGTTAGCTGGGACCAGCTAGAAAATGGGCTTATTATATATCAAATGAAAGGTAATTATGTGTACTAAACGATCCCACCAAAATTACTTGCACAAAATAGTACACTTTTTTTAAAATGGCGTCTGAACACCACAACCCATAAATTACAAATTTCAGCAAAATATTAGATACCCACTAAAATTATAAGTTTCAGAGAAATGATTACACATAGCTTCTTACACATTTTCGTTAACAAATGTATATACACATCTTCCTACGTACGTAAAATAACTGTGTATGCTATATTTCATATTTAACTAAAAATTATTTCTTAAATATAAGGAATAATACTATACCTAAAAATATCGGTATTTATTTTTAAAACAGGACAATTATATTTTGTTTAATACATGTTTACGTGAAATTAATTAATCAATTCATTTTAGTTCAATAAGAAATATAATAAAATATGTAAGAACAGATTTACTGCAAAAGAAATAATATAAAACGCATAAACTTTCTCAAATTATGACGAAACTTTTCCTACTCCGATTTTTATATTTTAATGCTTAAACATGTATGCTACTAATCATATGAAAGTCTTTTGTTGTTGTTGTTGCTTTAGTTACTGTTATATTATGCAATATATTGATACTATACATGATTTCAAATATCACACACATATTTTAAAATATGTTTGGTTATCCAAAATGATTTTAAACTGTATATAAAGGGAGATAATTAATCAATGGCGTTGTACTAATCTTATTAGTTTCTTAATGAATATATAAATTATTCACTTTTTAATTAGCTTTACTCATTATTCTGTACAATACATACATGAACCACTCTGATTTTAATGTTGGAAAGATACTTTACTACTCTTGTTTTGCTCCGATCAAGACGGTTGTATAATTATATAACTTTTTTCCCGCAATTCAAAGTACTAATTGATTTTGTATTGTCCTTGCCTTATACTTGCGTGTAAAATAGTTTAAAAAAGTGTGTCCATTACCAATGGTGGATTATTCTTCACTAGTGAGAATCCATTTCACTTGCGAAGACAAATATAGTTTTTGGAAGGTTGCTTTTCTTTGATATAGTTTTTTGAAGGTTGCTTTTCTTCGACAGGATACAGTCTACCACAGAAAATTAGATATATGACTTTGGCTCAAAGAAGCTAATCAATCTTCTGAATTAATTCCGTCTCTGTGCCTGTTAAAGCAAACAGTAGATGACAATAGTAGATACATTTCACTCGTTATTAAGTGTGTGCTTTCATACGAAAGATGGTGACGACAGTACCTCTATTTTATTTCCAAGAAATAAGGAACAGTCGAGTAAAATTTCGCATGAAAATAAGCTATACATATATTAATAACTACAAGTTTACTACAAGACCAGTCTCACTAAGATACTTTTCGCTTTAGTAATTAATTTTGGAATTAATATCAAATACTTCACATGGGATTTCCTGAGAGAAACGTGTCCAACACTGCAGTTATTGATATGACATCTGATCAAAGTATATATTGTTGGCCTTTTTCCAGTTCATGAGCCTAATACGATTGCACTGTATGCTCCCATCATATATCTATACAAGTCCAACCGATATGTCCACCATATACACGTCTATCAAGTATTGTCAGGCAAAGACAAACATATTCAGACGATGGACCAGCAATTGATGCAGATGCACAGCAAGTGAACGCAGGTCTTAGTCCACAGAACTCCATTCACATTGTGTTCGACTAGCAGATAGGAAGGGTATAAGGTTACGCTAGGCAACAAGATTTGCTTACATACTCTAATGTATATGCTTCTTCTACAGTTGAGAGTATGTTGGCTGGAAAGAGTACCACAGAAGTGTTCTTGGGCTAACACCAACATATGAAGTGCTAATAACGGTGCTTCTTGTGTCGTTCTTTTGTTTTTTTGTTTTTTTGACACGTTTTGACAGATTAGAGAAACACTTTATAATGGTTCAGATAAAGCATCCATTGATTCAGCAGATGACGCCACGCAATTGAAATTGCCTTATCAGGTAATACCGCCCAGGAAATCTCAGAACTTGGTGCTTACGGTTTTTCAAAGTCGGCAACATTCAAGTTCTGATTTATGTTTCTGGAAACAGTTGATGTTAACCAGCATTAGGGCGGAAAGATCGGGTGATTGGATATTACATCTCGCGACGCAGGCAAGTATGCTGCCTTATTTCGTCAGCATAAAACATTCTAACTACGCGAGATAGTTACCTGTATACCTTTTGGAAATGCTCGTAGATATACTAGAAGACATGTAAAACATTGTTTTTTACAAGGCCAGTTTACCTATCGACACTGCGAAAAGGGAACATGCATTTTTATCCTGCAGTTCTTGACTGACCGGTTGCGACTCTGTTTGATCATTTTATGTAATTGGAAATAAAACAATTATTAAGGTGATGAAGGTAAATAGTGCTTCTAGCTTCAAAAACAGTGTAGCAATTAAAGATGACTCAGGCTATCACAGGGCTTTTGAAACAGGTCTTTAGCAGCCATTTTCGTAAGACCCAAAGGGACATTGTGCAGTGTTTCACCATAGTTTAGATACTCTATGAATGAAGTTGTCGGATTAAAATGTATCTGTTTAGCAAAGCTTCCACCATGATGTGAAGGCAGTTTTAAGCTCCCTGTAAGACATGCATCGACTCAAGCAACACTAAGGATGAATGCCGATAAATCAAAACAAAAACCAAGGATGTTAGACATGGATGGGAAATGAGTGATAACGGATTGAAACTGACGTATTTTTGGGACGAACGGCATCAGATCTTCTCGTAACACATCATGCATTTGCAGCTGTAAACGGTCATGTTCCACAGCATCATACGTTTGCATAAGAAACGACATGTCATTCATGATAACCGCATTTGTTGGAAGAAATCGGATATATTGTTTTTGAAGCAGTCCGTCCGTCACTCTGTCAGCCCGTCCGTGACGACCTTGTGGATGGAACTACGCCTGAACGGTTCGAGATATTATAAATCCGTCTTTACAGAAATTTTGATTAGGTCAAATTGTTTTCATTTAAGATATATATTTTGTTTATGATTCTTGCTTCCAAGATATCCCCTGTTCAGTATTTATTGACATTCACACTAGCATTTATTTAGTACTGTGTGGCAGCCGTAAAAAGACTACAAATTAGTAGTGTTATTACTTACTGATCCTTTGGGATCATCAAGCCCAATCTTTGTGGCTTTAAAGTAGAATATCGCTTAAACCAGTGTTAGGAGGCGTGAGAGGTGTTGCACTTTACATTACCTCTCATGAACAGAATCAATAAAACCGAGTCTGCTACTTGTATCTCTTGTTTGTGTTTGTTGCTTCCATCAGTAGTTATTGACCTTGACCGTCTAAGTTCACAACTCATTTTTTTCTTCCACAAAATACTTTTGGACGGAACTCCTTCCAGACCATTCGAGGTAAGAAGCTGAAACGTTATGGGAAGTTTGTTGAAGATGAGCTTGTTGAAGATGAGGTTGTCACTAAAGGTTTGAAATTTGATCTTTATCATCAAGGTCAAGGTCAGGACTTAGTGTTTTGCCTGAAAATGGCTTGTGCACGGAAATCCTTCTAGACCGTTCAAGGTAATAAGCTGAAACTGAGTATGAAGCGTGTGGAGGATGAGAGGATGTCAATGCAGTTCTGAAATTTTACCTTCACCGTCAAGGTCAAGGTCTGGACTTGAGGTATCATTGAGATATCGAAAATACGGATGTTTTGTGATGGCTTCCGTCGACTGCTCTAGTTGAGCGTTGTAAGTGTAAATCAGACGAACACTTTTGTAACAAAGCTAACCCAAGCCCAGTACAATGATGCTATCGTAGTAGGAAAATATCAAGGAGAACTTAACATTGTCATGCATAGTGAAGTGGAAATGTAACTTAAGAACAAAACATAACACTTTAGCAATGCAAAAGATTAAAATCTCAATGGAAGATGTAATAAGTATTCCTGTATACTGTAAAAAGTTGCCATTGGTGGAAACATATGAACAAAGATATATTTCTCACATCATAAGTATAAAAAGTGAACTTAACCTCAAAAGAAGGTATAAAAGTCGAACAGGAAATTCCCAAATTTGAAACAAACAATAATTACAAGGATATATAGAAGAAAAGTATGTGACACTATACATATAAAAGGGTTGACACCTTGGTATCGCATTGGAACAGTTTAGGAAATGTGTATTACGCTTACTATCGAATATATTCCTATGATTCTTTAAAGTGCTCGAAGGATAGATTCCGATACAAGGACAGACCGGTTAACACTACCGTCCGACGGACGAGGCTAGAGACTTGCCTAAGGACACCGAAGTATCGCGTGGCACCAGTGAGTCTCAGACCCGTGATATCCGGATTTAGAGTTGAACGTGTTTATCCGCTTGGTCACCACATTCGACAATACAGTGTTAAGTAGATGTTAACGAAAGGAATGGATAACATATGCACAAGCCATGGATATACGTGGAACTTCATTTAACAAAAAGACAAATAGCAATGGTTGTTTTCTTGACAACCATGTTGGATATAATGAAGATATAGATTACAGATGAGATAATAATTAAAAGAGCTTTTTATTTGGAATAAATAGAAGATAAGTGAGTATAAGGCAAATTAAAACACATCAACAAATGGCACACGTGTTGGTATATAAACGGTATATGCATAAAAAAGAAATTAATACAGAGTGTATCAGATATAGATTATACTATGTGTATGATACACAGATATATTTTAAGTGAAGCCTTAAACATGCTAATACAATCGAATTGTAACTAATACTATATCTTTATGTATCTCGTTTGCTTTAAAATAAAAATGTGTTAATACGTTGTTTTTTTTAAAGTGTTTGATTTTTTCTTACAATACGTATTCAAAATCATACACATATTTGTGTGTGAGTTAAAAAAAACAACAGTTCAGTACACTGATACCCATTTTAAAGCTTAATGTAGGCAATTCATAACGCATATAATAAAACATAGTTAAATTTATACTTGTTAAACGCAAACAACAAATATTAAATTTAGAAACATAATAAATCTTCATAAAACTGATTTCCAGGTGTGTTTTGGTTTCACCGTTTTAGAAACGTTTTCTTTAAATTAATGTATTCTAAAACACATGTTAGATGCAGATTGTAATCAGTAAGGCTTAATACTTCATTTGATATCAATCCACCAGTGGTTTACGACAAAAGCGAAGCTGCATATGTTTGATTATTTTTTAATTTTATTATCTCCCTTTATGCATCCATTTATCGCGTCTGTTTCCAAAAATAAGAGACATATATGGAATATTTTTTTCTATTGAAAGTTGAACACAAAAAACCTAACACATATTTTTGCAAAAGATTGCTTTAGAGTTTGTTCATTCATCTCGTTGGTGATTTATGTTTAAAACAATATTTCTTTTTGTTTTATGAGGGTCATGTATTTTAACCGTTGACTGCCAAAAATCGTACCACTTTGCGCAAGTAATTTCAACTGATCCTTGTTGGAGAGGGTTTATACTTTCCAATGATATCATAGTTATCCATTTTCTAGTTGGTCCCAACAATTTTTAAAAAAAACGTCAATTGTCAATACAACAATAGTACTTTTGATGGGGAACGTATTTGTTTCGAATGTGGGACTCACAACGGATATGATCTTGTTGCAGATTATCTAGGAGTTCGCAAGAAGAGCGTTTATCATAGAAGATATCATATAGAAAAACTTTTGGGAGGGTATAATTTATCCCCAATAGATAAGCAGAGATGTGAGGATTTGTTTTACAAAACCGTAAGAATTTTAGATAAGATAGGAGGCCGGAAAAGAACAATTAAATTAATTACATTTCCAGAAGATATTTAAGCTATTAGAAATAAAAAAAGAAACAAAGTCAATTAAGACAAAAGCCATTAGAGATAAGTACGACGCTATATGGAAACAGGTTGAAAAGGAAATGATTTAGTAGCCGTTCAACTTGGACTACAGAGCATCCCTACTAGTTAACCGTAGCCGTTTAACTTGAGCATCTCTACTAGTTTAATGGTTACTTTTAGTAACCATTTAATTTATACCGCTCAATGTAACTTTCCAAAGGTTCAGTAAAATTATCATTCTGCTGAATTTGGAGTATTTTAGCAAAACAGAATGTGATTACCTCTTCGTCTGGCCTATTAACTGTGTACATACGAAAAAGTTGTTTAAAACTTCTATGGTGTGTTTTTAACATAACCTTTTTCTTTGCTATACTGGTTTTATTCACCAGGACTGAGATTATTGGCGGAACTGCTCCAACAACAGCTATAAAAACAGAAATTGCTGGAACCAATGCTAATGCGGCAGTACAACCAATTATTCCACTTGCAACCTGTAACCCTGTGTTAATCCTACCGCATAATTTATAACTAAGTCTGTATGCTGCTGCTTGTCGAGTCAAATAACTAATTAATTCTTCCTTGCTTTTAATTTCTTTCATTATAATAATAATTAGATTAATTAAAATATTTAGAAAATAATTGCTCATGTTCCCCGGCTGATATATTACCATTTTTTAATAACTCGTCGATTATGCTAATACCTTTATTCGTCAACTGTGGACTATTATTTCCCGATTCGATACTTCTACAAACTAACTCCAGATCATTAACCAAATCATCAGGACTATTGTAATATTCTGCACAACACCCTAAAGTCTTCTTGAACTGTGTAGAACCTTTATGAATTGGCAAACCAGATAATTATGTCAGTATTTTGAAAGCATTTTGGGACAGCTTCATGTATGTCTTTCTATTACTGTAACGCTTTGTTATTAAATCTATAAAATCACTGTCAACTTTCTGATTTAATACAACTGTTTCTCCTTGTCTAGCAATAAGTTTGTGATGACCAGTAAGTTCGGGCAAATCAATTTGTAACATGCCATAGTGGCCATCTTTGCTGACTTTATAGGAATGCCTTTTTTGTTGTATTCCCTTGCCTGAAAAGACAGCTTGATTCGCTCTCATACTTTCAACTATTTCCCTATAATATCTTATAGCATCTGATTGTCCCTAGTTCGTTCATAATTTTGTTTATGACTGGAAAAAATATTTCCCTATTAATTTGTATAGTAAGAGCAGCCCTATCGCGACCAAGTTGACGGATCCAATCATTAGCTCGTCTAATTATATCACTAAGATCAAATTTATCACTAATCACCTTTGACGGTAAGGGCAAATCATACTCGCGCATTATATCTGTGTCGCTGTCAGCATCTGGATCATTCATAATTGTCTCCTCTATTTGTTTACGAGGCTCTTCGGCAAATAACTGAGGTATTCCCTGCTAGCTTTTCTTTCTTGTACTTCCTCATCCATAGCTCTAGGAAGAGTGGCTAATTGCTGACTTATTTTCGGAAGAGTAGCTAACTGCTTAGTTAACTGCCCAGACTGATCTTTTATTTCACTAGTTACCGGCTTAAATATTTATTTGTATAAATCGCGACTAGCTCCTTTTTCTAGTATTTTCTGAATAAATTTACTTTCATATTCTTTACGAGATTACTCGATTATTTCATTTTATCTGCTAATTCTTTCCACTTTAACAAAGACATATATACTATAGGGTTAGATAAAATAAGTTAAGTTGAGTTAAGTTGTATCAGTTGTTAAACATGCATGATTTATTTCTTGGTTGCTTTCTTGGCTGGGGGTTTAACTGGTGCTTTGTTTAATTTGGCAATATTTAATGAGGCCAGTGCTTGTTGTTTTTCCGCACGTGCTATTTTGGCCCTAAGCTTTGTCTTTTCTTCTTCTGTTCGTGTTTTGTTGGCTAGTTGCTTTCTCGAAGCATTTAATTCCCACTGTGTTGCAAGGAGATAAATTGGTTGGCTTGCTTGTCAGTTCCTGTTATGCTTCCCGGCTTTTTTGCTCTAATCGTAAAACGTTTTGGTGCAGCCTCTTTTGGTTTTTGTACATCCTTGTTTACTTTAAGGGCTATTGGTCAGCCATCCTTGAAAAGAAAATCCGAAATGGATGGGGTATGGTTAATTGAAATTTTCATCCAAATGCATATTATAGGCATGAACAATTCAATGATATAATAGATGACAGTAATTCAACACTATTGATGTGAACATAATATCAGAAACAATATTTATTTGGCAGAAATAGTGCCCTTTATATTCGAAAAGTTTAGTGCAATTTTACTCTAAGATGTTTGTTTTTTTATGTTAAATAAATTTGAACATAGAATTGTCCATTTATCTAAAAATGGTTAATTATCTTCACAAGGGTAAGAACCAGGAAAACGTTTTAAGAAGTGATCTTAACATGGATAAAAATAGAATTATCAATGTTGGCAATCCAGAAAAAGCAGATGATGCAGCAACAAAGCAATTTACTGTAAGAAGAGTAGCAAAGATCATACGTGATTATAGTATTGATAACATTCCAGATATGATGAAAAATTTGACAACAGGTGTTGGTGACAAAATAAGTCCGATACAAAAGCAATTACAGACAAACCGTGAGAAAATGATTGTAATTCAAAACGGTTTAAAAGATGAAATAAAACTTCTGGGTGATGCTTTAAAAGAGTTAGAAAAGAAAGAAGATGGATCGGAAGATGGCGATCTCTATAAAAAGTTAGGCGAAAAAATACAAGTTGGTGTTGAAAGTATTAATGAGCGAATTAAAGAAATCAATAAACAAATGGTTGATAACAATGAACTTGAAGCTGCTATTGATGATGCTACAACACAAATGAGAACTGCTTTTACTTCCGAAATAACTCAAATTAAAATATCAAATGAACAGATAAACTCTAACGTTGGCAATATTAACAAAGAGTTGGAAGACATCAAAAAGAAAATGGTTGACGGTAAGTCGCTTGAGACTGCTTTGAACACAGTGGTTGACAAAAAGAACTCTTGACTGCTATTGCTGGTGTTTCGAGACAAATGAGAGCTGTCCAGGATGAAAGAAGCAAAGCTTTTGATAACGAAATAGCTTTTTTGAAACAGTTTAATCAAAAGTCTGATAATCGTCACCCACACTTCTTGGTATAATTGATGAGTTCAAAGTAAAAGTGGACAATGCAAGTCGGATTTTACTTTTTGAATATTCAATAGATGATGGTATGAGTATTTTCAAGATGCCCTTGTGGACTCCCGTCACAGGATAAAATCTCGAAAACCACTTGAAAGAACCCGTCAAAACTCTTTTCTTCATGCGTTTACTTTTGTTGCCAATCTACTTATAAAAAGTGAAGAATATTATGAAATACAACTCGAAGAAGACTTGACGACGTGTCGCGCGCAAAATCCACAGGTCCGTACCTTCCTTGTCAACCCACAATTGTTTTGTATTTTCATCAATATAATATATATTATACTAATATACTGGTCCGGGATCTTTGAAATCTCTAAAAGTATGTCTGAAATATGTGGAGTTTTGCACGGTGATAACTTGACTTTCATAATCAAGATCACAAGTCGTAAATGGTCCGCGAAACTTACCAAGATCAATCCATCCCTTCGGGAGCATAAAAACACACACCAGCTGTTCTAAAAGTATTTGAATTTAGTCTTCATACCTTGACAATTGAGGTAATCCGAACCTTCTCTGACCCTAATAGCCTTTTCTTTTTACTTTTTTTTCTTTTTTTTGTGTGTGGCTTTTTATTGTCAGAGGAACTCCTATATTGAAAACCGGGGGATTACTAAAAACACACAGTCATGCACTTTCAATGATGTTTGCTGCGTCGGGTCGACTTTTTACGATAATTTACCTTAACAGATCGATCAATTAATGTTTATTATACCAAGATGCAATGATAAAACTGCAACATTATAGATTGTAGTGACAAAATAAAACATTTATGTTTGAATTAACTTTTATTTACTATATCCGCCATAGTCATTTTGCATTTTAATTAAATTTCGGTGATATTCTCGCGCGATGTGAAGACATTCATATTCCCCTCATCCAATAAGTCCGCCCACTATCAACTGAAAACATCGATGGACTTTTGGAGTGGAACGAACTCTTCTCGGAGCATAATTAGGGTCTAAACATTAAAGATAAGCAATTGGATGTTGTTCAGAGAATTGCGAGTGCCAAAGGAAACGTTGACCTGAATAATAACAAAATGGAAATTTAAT
The DNA here is from genome assembly GCA_037043455.1 of Cyrtodaria siliqua. NCBI lineage: Eukaryota > Metazoa > Mollusca > Bivalvia > Adapedonta > Hiatellidae > Cyrtodaria > Cyrtodaria siliqua. The sequence continues at coordinate 34,123 of JAWPHD010014918.1, forward strand.
ATTTTTTAACTTCGTCTGAAAAGTTTGACCGTTTCAACTTTATTAAGATTAATAGAACACATATTTTGGTACACAGCCAGATGAAATATCAAAATCGTAAAAAGGGCTGGTAAGGTCAGAGAAGACGCGGGTTAAAATTGAGGTTGCATTGCCTTTACTATTTACCACAATACATGTATGTCCAATATGTCAAAAGGTAACACAATGTTTACTACATGCGTGCATAATATCTATAGTTAATAACAAGTAAGTTTCAATCATAATTGTACAGTGGTTACACTAGCAACCGTCAAAAACGCGAAAGAATTGCTTAAAGCAATCTGACCTTCCCGTTCGCATCTGTAAAACACATCTGACATTCCGGTTCGCTATTTTTTTCTCACCCTGTCGACTTTAGAATGCTACAACTCGTAAAGTTTTCATTATTTCAATGAGATACTTTGTACAGTTATACAGAAAGGAATGACGGTCTTGACAAGCGTTTTAACTTGAATTACAATTGCGAATATCAGTTCGTTATTTGTGCTTATTCTGAAAACTTCATCGTTTTTACAAATCTTTGGACATTTATACAGGGTGCTTTACGCACTAACGCCGTTTTATTACCGGATTTTTAAAGCTTCCTCTGTCATTCCCTTTCAAACCCGCATAATCATTTTCCAAACATTTTAGCAAAATACGCAACAGAAAGCAAAAATAATAACCCCACCAGTCACTTCCAACAATTTCGCCAATCTGGTTCTCTGCAACCATCTGACTTGGCTGCAGTCGGTTGATTAGTATGAAGTAGGAATCCGTGCTAAGATTTTGGATTGTTAATTCCATATTCGTATTTGCTTTGTCCATCGCTGATGAACACATAAAATACATCCTTTTTGGGATATATCTGGGCTAAAGCTAAATGACGTCACCTGTGATAACCTCTCAATACGATGCCCCACATAATAAACCTATACTTTTGTAATAAACCTATACTTTTGTATATATACTGTGTTACAAACTATATCTAAAATCGAGCCCTATCTACTACTAGTATCACATAGGCGTAGGAACGTTTCAATTATTGGTGTGTGTGTGTGTGTGTGTATGTGTGTATCGCGCGTGCGTGCGTGCGTGCGTGTTTGTGTGTTGGGGTGGGGCGCGGGAGTGAGGGGTGGGAGCAAATAAAAAAAAGGAACAAGCCAAAAATGCACAAAAAGGTATGTTTCAAATATGGGAGTTGTGGGGGAGGGGGTGGGGGGGGGCGCGCTTTTTGGAAAGCTATCCGCCCGACTCACCCATCCCCGGCTCCTACGCTTATGCAATATGACAATAATAATGAAATCCTTTGTTCGTTTTATCCAAACTCCTATTTCGTCCGTATCACCAATTTGTTTGTATCCGCCGTCAACCGTATCCTAAAATTGTGACACCACCCATAGATCACTCAATACTTCATTCATACTCGGGTGTTTTAACGCATGCAAACTATGTTGTTATCTAGAGGAAGGATGGATCCCTGTAAATTCGTTAGCACATATATTAAAAATAGTTAATAAACAAAGAAAGTAACAGTTTTCTGCAATTTAGAAGGACTTTATCAACAGACTTTCGCATTAAAAAGCTGATTTTATAACTAACAATATACCAAACTCGTTAATTTTATTTTTATTTTTTAAGAGTGTAAATATTAACAAACAAATATCGCTCAAAAATCCGTTTACGTGTCCACAAACATTACTTTTTAGACACAGCTAGGAAATATTTTCACTGGAGGTGATCCGCGTTCGTCGTATCGCTTCGACGTGGTTTTATCCGGATACTGGGGGTGACTTACATACTCTTTCTGATAGTTTTAGAATATTTAAGAGCATGTTGATGCATGTTATTCAAATAACTTATCATTATAGACAGAGATTTAAGAAGTTTATTACGTCTCTGCTTTAGATCACGTGTTTGCTGTTTCTTTTTCCGTTGCACAAGCATTAACTGAAGTTGTAGGTACATGAACATGGGAGTAGGAACTTTTCAATTATTGGGGCGGTGTGGGGGGTGCGGGGGGCAAACATTTTAAAAAAGATATTTGAAAATCAAAAAATGTATGTTTCAATTATTGGGGGTGGGGTGGAGGGGTGGAGTGGGGCGGGTGGGGTGCAAACAGTTATATGGGGGACCAAACTTTTAACTTGTTTAAAAAATATTTCACAAGCGAAAAAAAACACGCTATCCACGCTCAATTACAAATTACTAAATTACTAACCCCCCCCCCCCCCCCACGCCTTCATTCCCCCTTCTCCCCCCCCCCCCCCCCCCCCCCCCCACGCCTTCATTCCCCCTTCTTCTTCATATCATATGTTAAATAGTAAATAATATGTTTTAATAATGAAATTTAAGTAAAGTTTTGACCCCCCCCCCCTTTCTTCACCCCCCCCCCCCCCCCCCCCCCCCACACACACACCCCACTTTCTTCATATCATATATCATATGTTAAATAGTAAATAATATGTTTTAATAATGTAATTTTAGTAGTGTTGAACAAACTTTAGATATTGGATACTTCCTCAACAGTGTATTATCAATATATGTACCTAGTAGTTTATGTACAGATACTTTTTCTATTAAGACATCGTCAAAATATAAATACTTTTCTTTGGCATGTTTAACCTTATATTTTGTGGAGATAAACATACATTTAGTTTTTGATGGGTGCAGTGCCATGTTATTAATGTAACACCAACTTTTGACAGCATTCAGATGTTCCTGTAATTTGTTCTCGATCACATCTATATTATGATCAGATTGAAAGAGAGTAGAGTCATCTGCATACAGATCAATATATATATTGATATGTCATTAATATACAGGAGAAATAGAAAAATGCCTAGTATGGAGCCCTGGGGAACACCTGATTGTATTATCATTTCCTCAGAAAACTGGTCATTAACCTTCATTCTTTGCTTGCGATCGCTTAAATATGATGTGAACAATATGGTTTTGTCTGAGAAATGATACAATTTAAATTTATACTATAGTATTTGATGATCCACAAGTTTAAGTCGATAAGTCTACTCCTATATATTTTCCAGAATCTAGGTCTTTTAACCAATACAAACAAACATCTTTTATGCGTGTTGTGATTTCACAAATACTGATTAGCCCTCTCCTGTTTGAACTTGTCAAATAGTACGTTTTGTGATTTCACAAATACTGATTAGCCCTCTCCTGTTTGAACTTGTCAAATAGTATTGACCGATTCAGTGAACTAATAATCTCTTATTAATTCACTGACCGATTGAATGACTACCAGTTCCCAGTTTGACAGTTGTCACGTGGTATTGTTTACATCGGAACGAAACAATACGGAAACACCCGAAGATAGTCACGTTATAAATGTGCGGCATACCATTGGTCAAGAATGATGTCATGCTTGCACGATCCTTCCCACAACAGTTGGGTTCATTTATAAACAAAAAAGATGGCTGAAAGCAATGTAGATTCCGCCCTCTCTGTCATTCTTCCAGGGAACGAAAATAAGGAAAACGAAGATAGCAGCTTTGAACCAGAGAAGAAAATAAGAAAGTTAGATGTTTCATCTACAACTTTGGACTGCAAATTGGAGGAGAGATTGAGCGGAATTCTTTGCTGCGCAGTTTGTTTAGACCTGCCAAGAACATGTTTCCAGGTTAGGTTTTGTTTGTGTTCTATCATTCCACTAATGTATAATTATGACTATGTCGACATTATTTTTTTTGTTTTTACACTTTTTAGCGTGCTGCACGTATTTATTTGGAAGCACATCGCTTATATTTGCTAACGCATAACGTTAGCAACGTGCCAGCAACTATACAGTATAGACTATACTTTTGTGACGATTATTTGATGACCTTGTTGTTTAGAATGTACTCAGTACTGTAAGTTTGCAATGAATATCTAGGTTCGGGTGCTTCTATTTTAAAGTAAAGTACGTTCCCTTTTAATCCTATACTGCGCTGTGGCTTGGATAATATAACTCTTTGGAATTTTGACAGCTGTGATTTAACAGCCACATTTCCGTGACCTCGAGCTGCATATCACGTGATTTGGGGTGATGTTTCGCATAATCAGCTGTTCTGTTGCTGATATTTGGCAATTAGCCATTTTGCATTGGTGGTTCATGCAATACAACTATTCCATATGTACTGCACATTCATAACCGTGTCTGTAACCTTATATGGACAGAGATATTTGCTAGCTATAATCTCATTATTTTTTCCTGTTTATACTGGTCGTATATATGCCCTAGAGGTTAATGTAGAAATCTCCTTTACCTGTACGTGTTATAAATAACTCTTATGTAATGTTTGTGTACCCAGGCACATAATATCATGGACATAGAGGATCTTACATGAATGTCTGTTTATTATTGAATTTATTAAATGAGTAGGATATACTTTTTTATTCAACAAGTTTAAATTTAGTATTAAATAGACATGAATATCCCAATTCTATTTATCACACAACTCTAAAAAGCCTCATAAACAATATTTATTAGTGTGGCTGCCCAGCGGGCAAATGACGTTTGGCGTCAGTTTCTGACCTTGGATTTAGGTTGAAAATGGAAGTTTTCTGGATGTCAGAAATCCGATGTTGGTTCAACTTCAGAAACATGACATTGATCCAACGTCAAAAATCTGACATTGGATTTTCGTTGGATTTTGGTTGAAAATAGAAGTTTTTAGAAGTCAGAAATCTGACGATGAAACAAACAGGTCATAATTATGTGTTTATAGTTCTACTACAGGCACACATAATTAAAGCAGGGTCCGACAAATCCTCTGCCCGGAGCCCGCGGGCTACCAAAAGTCGAGATCCGGACTACCATTTTTTTCTATCTCGCGTCCGGCGGGCTACTGCAGATTTTCTTTTGAAGTAGCCCGGCAAAAAACCGGATTTTAGCTCTAAATCCATATCATAAAATCCTGTGTTCCCAGCTAATTAGTCAGATAAGATTACACCGCCATGCGTCGATAATAACACCAATTAACAAGGTGTTTAGACACCACGGGTGATCGGACCCGATCGATTGACGCATGCATAACTCATTAATATTCATTAGTTGTTTTAATACCAGGGTACACTCTTTGATTGGATAATAACGATGCAGCGTCAATAATTTATTCACTCGGACATGACTGGAAAACATTTGATTGGATGGCCAAGGGGCATTATGGGAGAAGACTGCGTCTCCTTTTTCCTGCGTTTGCAAATTGCACGCAATAAAAACCTGGCGATTGACTAAGACAATTAAAGAAGTCAAAAATCAATTGATAATACAGATGGTACCACGCGGATTACGACAATTCCCACTCATAGCGGCGATTGTTTTCCACCGTAAAATATGGGTATTCTCGGTCATTATCGCGGAGAATCCCAGTGAGAACTCGCCGGGGTTTCACGGCGATTTAACTGACTGGATATTTATAGTTTTCATTTTTAATTGCGAAATAATTGTTTGTATCACAAATATTTTACCAAACGTCGTCAATAATTATATCCAGGCAACAACATAATCAAAACGCGAATAACAATCCTGACCGGCGCTATTTTAAAAAAGCTGCATCGGGGCACCATACCAATTATAAGAATTTCTGTTTTTCTGAACTGAAGGCCCTGGTAAACAATAACAAAAATTATCGGGAAAAGTTGTTTATATGCGAACTTTGATCTTGAATAGCTCAACAACCAAGGAAAATTTAATTATTTTTGCATAATTTCTATAAATAGAAGAACTCTGTGGCATGTACTTACCTGATATCGTAAATACATTATTTTTTACGAGCAACACATTTTTTTATCAACATGTCACGCGCTTTCTTAATTTGATTTTTGATGCAAAAAAGTTTGTTCATAATTAAAAAACACGTACGCTTATCAATTAGTGTTGACCACCATATTAAAAACATCGCGTTTACAAATGACTTAAACGTGCTTGTGTTATGTACATGCAACACAAACATGTGTAGTTCATTCCTTTATGAACTCAGTACACAGCGACGTGTACTAAATAAAGCCTTGGGTACAATGTACATGTATTTGTTTGCGCGTGTAGCCGTCGACGTTAGCCTATGGATAGTAGAGACGTGTTTATTTCGTATATAAAAGCACAACTTTATAAGGAAACTTTATTGTTTATTAACGCTAACGTAAAAATGTAAGACAAAATGTAACCTGGACTAGATTTTATTTTCGATTTTTTTACACGTTTTTTGATGACGACTTTTAAGTGCAGATGACTCATTCGCAACATCTCGTACACTGATATAGGGATCCCGAGGAATGACGGGATTGGCCGAGCGTTCACGATTGCAAATGACTATCATCAAAAAAATAAAACATTATCCATTTCGTTTCAATGATTAAGAGGCATTTTATAATAATTTGGCTTTAGCACCCACATGATTTAAAATAATCTTTTTAAAATTTAAGTCTAGTTTTATTTTTATATTGGTAAAACAACAAAGTCAAAAGTCATATATTAATATAGAAATAATTTTATTGGTAAATCCATTTACAAACAAACATGTTCAATAACAGTTCACCAATGTGAAACATGTTAATGAGTCGCCTCGTGTCCGCGCGCGCGCATGCCGGGCTACCAAGTTCAGTTTCTGGTAGCCCAGTGGGCTACCACAGATTTTAAAGATTTGTCGGACCCTGTTAAAGCATCAAGTTTATTGTCTCTCTGCCATATGTTTGCCCAGAAGGAATCCCTCAACGACACGACACAATGTCTGGACGCATACATTGGTCATCACAATAATTTAGCTTATATTAGAAATTATATAAACCTTTAAGTACCCTACTCAATTATAATACATGAAGATATTAATAATTAAAACAATATATTAGTAAATCAACACATACAGAATAACATATATACCAATACCTAATCCGAGACTTCTCTGACCCTAAAAGCCTTTTTTTTTTTTTTTCTTTTTTTTTTTGCGGCTCTTTAGGGTCAGAGGAACTCCTATAGTGAAAACCGGGGGATTACTAAAAATGCTAAGTCATGCACTTTCAACGATGTTTGCGATGTCAGGTCGATTTTTTACGATAATTTATCTCAACAGATCGACCGATTAATGTTTATTATACCAAGTTGCAATGATAAAACTGCACCTTTATCGATGGTAGGGACACAATAAAACATTTATGTTTTGAAGTACACTTTTATTTATTATATCCGTCATATTGTCATTTTGCATATTAATTAAATTCCCGTGATATTCTCGCGAGAGGTAAAGGCATTTATATTCCCCTCATCAAATAAGTCCACTATCAACTGACAGCATCGAGGGATTTTTGGAGTGGAACAAACTCTTCTCGGGGCATAGTTAGGGTCTAAACTTTAAAAATAAACAATTGAATGTTGTTCAGAGTATTGCTAGTGCCAAAAGGAAAAGTTTGTCGCAATTTTGATATTTTTTTTAATTTTGCGGGAAATATTTATCGGCGCACCGGTCACGATCACGTGACATTTGACCTGAATAATAACAAATGTTGGAAATGTAATATTTTTTCACTTCGTCTGAAACGGTTGACCGTTACAACTTTATTAAGGTCAATAAAACAAATATTTCGGTTCAGATAGGTAAATAAATATATTGATAATAGGTTTATATGCTTGAAATGTTAATACAATGAATACTTACATAGATATATTGATTTAAAACCAAGAGGGTAGTTCCTCACCCGCGAGGGAGAGGAGATCCCCGTGTTTTTACTATAGGAGTTCCTCTGACCGTACACAGCCAGATGAAATATCAAAAATCGTAAAAAGGGCTGGTAAGGTCAGAGAAGGCTCGGATTAACCAATACCTAACCTTGCATTACACATTAATAATACGTAAATTAACATTATACATGACCTCCCTTTACATATCCTCTCACATAAGCATGCATGACAACGTCAGAATGATGTCGTACTCCAACGTTGTTCTGACGTCTTACATCAGACGTTGTACCGACGTTGGATTTAGGTCGCCGACGTTGCGACCAAAATCCAACATATATCCAAATTTGATCAAACGTCGTGTGTTTGCTGGGTGCACAACTCAACTAGCGCGTCAATTTTCATAACCGATTAAAATACCGGATAACGGAAATCGCTGAGCTAGTTCAGTAGACAGGACAATACTGATGCATACTGAGCTGAAAGGAAAAGACAGAACGATGATCAGTCTTCATTTGCATATTTATTTCGCTCGTGAAATATGATAAATATATTATGGCCTTATTACACTTTTCACACTTCAAGTGATAAATATATATACTGACCTAACTGAAACAATTATCTATAACTAATGCATGCTAGATTTGCGACTAAATGTACAGACGTCAAATAAATTGTAATAACTGCCAAAGTATAAAACCTAGGCTCATGAAACTGTGTAGATGCATTGACCTTAGTGACAAGAGGAACCCATTTGGGTTCAGTAGGTTTGCTATGACCAGATCTGTATTTTTCATGATAATTCCTGAAGTACAACATCCAGGTGCAGAAGTCTTACCTATATTTACGACAGCATAACAATGTCAGTGTTAGTGAGGGCCTCCTCTGGCGATAAAAAAATTACTTTGGCGAAAGAAATATCCAATGTCAGTCATGAATGTTGTGTATTACTTTCCAGTCTCGTCGTACCCCTTAATTCTCCATGTATAATCGCCTAATAACTCTGCCTAAATTAGCACCTCTTATTTCCAAGTCCAGAAGGCAACACTTTTCCATGATGAGGTGTGAAATGTCAAGTATACATTAGGCTTTAATTATAACTGACAGGATAAAATAAACCAGTGATCAGTATAATTCTAGATAAGATTTTATACTTGTATGTACATGTACAGTATTTAAACAAACATTTCCATATTAATAAGTTTTAGTTTTATATCAACATTTTAGTAAACTATTCTTTAAAATATAATTTATGATTATTACTAACTGCTTTATTCATTTTTAATATAATTTGCTATATTTGAGCCAATTTTGGCTCCAATTTGGCTCCCAACTTTTTTCATTTGGCAAAATTGGTTGCGAAAGGAAACAAATGGCCAGAGGAGGCCCTGTTAGTGTTGACTCCCGACTTTTTTTAATTGCAATAAATTATATCATTTCTGGTTCTTAATGTAGCACTTAGGGATCACTTTGTCCATCCGTTGTCGTCTTTCACACTTTAAGCTGCAACCTAACCTTGGCAATAACTTGAAAAGTATTTGACCTATGTTCATGAAACTTCACACACATTTTCATACACACCCAATAACTCTGACTTTCATTTTGGCAGAGTTATGCTATATACAGTCGAACTTCGATAGCTCGAACACCGGTGATTCGAATACCATCGGTAACTCGAACACATTTTGCGGTCCCGACATATAAGTCCTATATAGGACATATAAGTCCTATATAGGACATATATGTCCTATATAAGTCAATGTAATTTATCCTCGATTATCCGAATATTATTTCTCGAATACCCTGGCTCGATCGAATACTTTTTATGGTCTGAAGATCCATTTTTGTGTGAATTTAAATCTCGCTTAATCGAAGGTGATATTAATTGTAATTGACGCGGTTGTTTGTAGCCAGTTCGATCATAGTGCGAAAACAGGTAAAGTTGATTGTTAAAGGTGCGAACATTTATGATTGAAAAGCGATAATAGACAGACAGATTTATGTTTAGTGAACTTTTTTAATACAACAACTGTACAAACAAAAACGTATGTGTAGTAAGATATATCAACAGTGAATTATGTGCTACGCAATTGTCTATTCAGTTCTCTATATACCGAAACCAGTCTTACCTTGTTCTTATTATTCGGAATTCCGGCATGTATGTTAAAATGTATCTTTAAATAAATGATAAAACTAACACATTATTGCAGTTTTTCTTGTATTTTCATAAAAAACATACCGAGAACGATACACACGTAGACAAGTAACACTATTTCGGGCGGTACACAAATTCGGATAGATATTTTGTTTTTTTTCGATGCCTCGAAGCCACCGATAGCGGTAATATATCCATATGGTCCCGCTGACTTCGAGCTATCGAGGTTCGACTGTATATATATATCTGTGAGAATCATAGCACTTACTGTTTTATATTCTGTACCTACTACATGTATATAGCTATGCCGCGGCCTATAGAAAATATAGGTAGGTGTGCGGCATGACTCCAGCCACACTTTTCAGCAAGGTTTCTGAAGACATCACGCAATGCCTGCTTAAAAACTGCCATAATGCATATACCTTAATAACCACACATCCAAAGAGAAGGATATCATGTAGATATGGTCATTTTTTGTAACAACTACATTTGCAGACAAGTTTTTTTTCCTCTCATCTGAAATCTCGTTCCAGATTTAGAAAGTTAGTTATATGCATGAATGTACCGTATTTAGGGTTTAGTCAATTAAAATACAGAGATCTTTCAGGCAGACTGTTCGTGATGTCTTCAGAAACCTCGCCGGAAAGTGATGTTGCAGACGTGCCACACACCTACCTATATTTTCAATAGGCCATATCATAGCTCTATGGTCACCATTTATAAGAGCTAGGATTCTCACAGTTAACTTCTATCGTGATGTATTAGAGTATTGACGTTTATTTTTTCCGTGTTCAGTGTACAAATGGTCACTTGATGTGTTGTGGTTGCTTCAACCACCTGTTGGCAGATGCACGTTTAAAGGACGAGACCGCAACCTGCCCTAACTGCCGATGTGAGATTAGTAAGAGCCTGTGTAGCCGCAACCTTGCCGTAGAAAAGGCTGTTTCAGAGCTGCCATCAGAATGCCAATTTTGTTCGCTGCAGCTACCACGAAACTCGCTAGAGTATCATGCCAGGGAACTTTGTCAAGAGAGGTGAGGCTTCTAGTTGCGGGTAAGTGGCCTTAATGTAGTGTATGTTAAGGTTAGGTACCCTGATTTCTTGTTTCACCAGTGGATGGTCAAGGCAGAATGCAGGTGTGTTGGGGGAAAGTAGAAAACACACCTGGAATCATACCAAGACCCACTGACTGTTCTTGAATGAAAAATGCGATGTTTTTCTCCATTTTTCTTAACAGCACAGGATGAGATAGGTTAAGGGAGGTGGCATCCTGGTTAATGGTGGGCTACGATTGGTCAGTCATTCACACGGAGACTGATCATGTTCACGAGAGGAGGAGGCGACGTTGAAGATGTTGACAACTTAATAACAATCACTAAACCTGGCAAGTATTATATGTTTTTGAGTTGTCAAATATGTAGCATGCTTTTTAATATACTTTTTTTTAAGAAAAAGTCAAGGACAAGCAAGATTGTTGTCAGCTTCTAAACTAAAATGCAGTTGCCATGGTTACAGCTAATGTTTTAATTACTACAGTCTGTCATGTTTTTCTATATATTTTTTTTTTCGATAGTGAAAACACAAGTAACAATAACGCAACACATTGTTACTTATTATTTTGAATAAAATTAGAGGTTTTCATTCATTGAATAAGGTTAGGTTGATGTCAGCCTGAAAGGTCAATATGTTTGTTTTTTGATGTGGAACAAGCAAATGGCAAAAAAGCTTGAATGATGTCTACGCTGATTTTTTCTTACTGTTGATTATTGGTATAAATGGTAGAATGAGTGTTTTTTATAAACCATTTGACAGATACTATTAGTAAAATGAGCATACGGTATTTAATAAGTTTTAAACCTGAGAAAAAGCTGTTTAGTCGGTTTTGGCATTTTGGACACGCACAAAACAGAGAAAAATAAAAGCAGTTTTTGACAATATATAATGATAGTAACATTATATCTGTTTGGATCAAACCCCTGCAGAATGATGAGAAATCAACAGAAAGGTATTTTATATATTTGCTGTCCTTTTCTACCTCCTGCTATGTGTACATAGAAATGTCCAAAACATTTCTTTATTCAATCGATTGTCATATAATGTTGTTTTAAAGGTATCTGGTAAAAGTCAACAAATATGAAATGCCATGAAGGCAGATATGCTAGTACAATAAAAGTATCTTTTTTGATCAGGCAATGATGAAAACAGACACTTTTTAAAGTTGTATGTTGAATTTTTCCATACAATTAGATAGCTGTGGGTGTGAATGCATGAAGTATGTGTGTTAAATTGTGTATTGCTTATGACCTTTAACTTTAAATATTCATGTAAATATGAAAAAAAACACTTGTTTCTTTTCATTGGGCAGAAAAATCCAGAGGATAGAATGGGCAGATAATACACTTCTAAATGGCAGACGTAGAGATGAATCCAGTTCAGAAATGCAGCAACGTCTTTTTTTCAGCTTTCCAAATGTTTAGCCCATTTTGGATTTGAAGTATGCAGAAGTGAGCTGTAGATTCACATTTTAATCATTTTGAACAATTCATTTTCAGAATAATTTGTTTGTAGTTCTTGATGATAAGGGTACTGGAGTCTGTTTACAAATAAAGCTTAACTGAGAGATATTTCAAAATTTAATAGTGAAATAAAAATGAAGTAAACTTATTCATCCAACAGAAATTTAGGTATCAACTAAATGTCTTCTCCCAAAAGTTTACAAATTCATTATTTTATCATTTGTCTAAGTATATGTAATATTCGCGGTGAACAAGTTGGCAGAAAGTTAGGTTGTAATAACTGTCCGAGGTAAAAAGTAAAGTATCATGAGCGATTTTATTTGTGGTAGTTTCTTTGAACATCATGACTGAATTTGCTCATGGTGTTTCTAAGGACAGGTAAGTAAGACAAAATGTTTGATATAAATATAGTATGCTTTTCAGTAAACTTAGCCATCTCAGTGTTCAATCATTTTCAACATACCTCAATGTCACATATTGTTAAAATGCATTATTTTGTAAATTTTTGGGAATTCTGTACTTTAAACTTAAATAAAATAACTCGTATCATCAAGAAGTTACAGGCTTTTAGTCAACGTCTGTTCAGAGGATAACGAGCTTCTTTTTTTCTATCTTTAGACCATCCACCTGTAAGTTCTCTCGAATTGGGTGTCCATGGCGAGGTCCTTCACACGAGCTTCTGGGACATGAGCAGACATGCACCCATCCACAGAAATCTGGACTAGATATTATGGAGACTTTGAATAAAATCGAAGATCAGCAGACGTACGATCAGAAGACATTTAAGGATGTCTTTAATTTACTGTCGTTTGAGAAAGTCACATTTAATGGTAAGTGGCTAATTTTGACCAAACTTCACATGTAGGATCCTTAGATGAATGCTTTTTAGATTTGTTAAAATTAGGTCAGCGCGACATCCAAGATGGCCGCCATTACCATATATGGTCGAAACCTTAAAAATCGCCAGAACTGCTGGACAGATTTCAACAGTTTTTCTTTTAAAATGATCGCCAACGCCTAGACTATCAAATTCATTCAATTGAAGTCCCCGGGGTCAAAAATGGCCGTGCCCCGGGGTCCAAAGTTTGTATATTGAGATTTTGCATGTTTTTCAAACAGACATATAGGAAAAAACTTTAAAAAAAATTCTTCTCTGAAACCACTCATGTATTACATGTAGTATCAGCTTATGGTCCTCTACTAAGTTTGTTCAAATGGTGACACTGGGGTCTAATTTGTCCCCGCCCTGGGTTGTCACAGTTTTACATAGACTTATATAGGATTTTTTTTTAAAAAATCTTGTTCTCGGAAACTACAAGAGCCAGAGGTTTGATATTTTCCATTTACTATAAGCTTATGGTCCTTTACCAAGTATTTTTCAAATGGTGACCCTCGGGTCACATTTGACCCCGCCTCAAGGGTCACACGTTTTACATAGACATTTATAGGGAAAAATTAAAAAAAACTTTCTTCTCTGAAATTGCAAGAGCCAGAGGTTTAATATTTTGCATTTGCTATAAGCTTATGGTCCTCTACCAAATCTGTTCAAATGGTGACCCAGGGGACCAGGGGTCACATTTGGCCCCACCCCGGGGGTCACAGTTTTACATAGGCTTGTATAGGGAAAAACTGAAAAAAAATCTTCTTCTCTGGAACCACATGGCACAGAGCTCTCATGTATTACATGTAGCATCAGGTTATGGTCCTCTACTCAGTTTGTTCAAATGGTGACCCTGGGGACATATTTGTCCCCGCCCCGAGGTCACAGTTTTACATTTGTCCCCGCCCCGAGGTCACAGTTTTACATAGACTTATATAGGATTTTTTTTAAAAGACTTCTTCTCGGAAACTACAAGAGCCAGAGGTTTGATATTTTGCATTTACTATAAGCTTATTTTCCTTTACCAAGTTTGTTCAAATGGTGACCCTGGGGTCACATTTGGCCCTTCCCCAAGGGTCACATGTTTTACATACACATGTATAGGGAAAAACTTAAAAAATCTTCTTCTCGGAAACTGCAAGAGCAAGGGGTTTAATATTTTGCAATTACCATAAGCTTATGGTCCTCTACCAATTTTGTTAAAATTGTGACCCTGGGGTCACAGTTTTACATAGGCTTCATCTTCTCTGGAACTGCAAGAGCCAGAGGTTTAATATTTTGCATTTACTATACTCTTATGGTCCTTTACCAAGATTGTTCAAATGGTGACCGTGGGGTCACATTTGGCCCCGCCCCAGGGGTCATGTTTTACATAGACTTATATAGGGAAAAACTTAAAAAATCTTCTCTGAAACCACAAAGCTCTCATATATTACCTGTAGCCCTGTGGTCACATTTCGCCCTGCCCAAGGTGTTACACTCTAGCACCTTTATTTTGTATTTGATATTTACCAAACTTTGTCAGTGTCTTTATATCAATGTTGTTATACACAACAGAGCCCACATTTTTTGAACAATCTTAACCAAACTTGCACAGATTGTATATGACCATAAGATTTCGAAGAAGTCTGATAATGTGCCAGTACTTAGGTGATCGATTTAGGGCCATCTTGGCCCTCTTGTTTTATTTGATAAGATAGAGCTTTAAGTTATACAGTCTAGTTGTCTTTCTAAGGTCCTTCTGTGTTGAAAGGCAAGCTTTCACTACTTGTTGTTTTATTATGTAATGTTTAGTTTTATGGATAATATGCAATTCTATTTACAGATCTCCAGCTGAAGCCATATCGTACAGATGATTTCATCACCAGACTTTTTTACGAATCCAGTCGCTTCTCAGCACTCAACCAGCAGTGGGTTATAAGGGCAAAGGTTGTGCACGATCAGAAGGACCCCGCCTTCTCGTCGTCCCGATCTCTCACGTTTCAGCTGGTGATGAAAAACAAAATTCAAAATCCACTTACCTTGCACTACATGGCGCTGAAGGGTCCATACGGGGACATGAAAGTTCATCCCATGATTTACAAACACGACTTCACGGCCGAGAGTCTGGAGACGGATCATCATGATTTACCCATCATTGACTCGATCGAGTGCAACAAGCTTCTGGCATCCAAGACCATTAATCTAAGACTGATTATCTTCCAGGTGCCCTCGTGATGCATTCACTCTCTCCATCTTTATTCATCTGTGTTTGTAACATTGCAATTCAGTTGTACTTTTAGGCATTAAACAATAAAAAAATAAATCTATCACCCTTTGGATGTAGAAACAACTTTTGTTTTGTGCGCTGAAATTGTCTTGACATTTTCAACTTCATCTGTTTTCTTTTTTCATTTTCTGTTTGATTAAATGTTGCATTTTCCTGATATATGTACTTTGTTACGAAAAGTTTAAGGGCATTACTTGTTTGTACTTGTAAATTTGTATGTTTTATGTTTATTACTTCTGAGCACAGTTCATAGGTATACTTGTTTTTAGTTTCATTTTAATATAAAATTAAGACTCATTATTGATTTTCTTCCATTCCAGTAAGTTTGAGCTTTTATGCTCTTTATAGCATTTGTTGAATGTCGCATTTATTTTGGGAATTGAGAGGAGAGAAAAAAGTATAGAATAGTTGTCTCTACCGTTCTGTTAAGTTTTTCTGTTTGCAACACATTAATGCGAACTCTTGAAATGATGGAATGATGACCTATTGGCAGTTGTTAAAACTAGATTTTTTTTTGTACATTTTCTTGGATTGGGTATAAACCAAAAATTTAGTTAGTTTGCTGCTAACTACACGCTTAAAGAGTGTTTTACTGCCAGTTATTATGTGTTACTGGGAATTACAATCATTTAACATCTAATTTCGCAACGTTGATGAGCCTTGATCTGCTGTACAACTGCTGTCATGCTGATATCACCACAGAGTTTTCATAATTGTTCAATTTCAGATATTTAAAAACAGGTGATACAATAGGATGGATATAGGTCTTTAATAGCAGAAATCTATGTATTGAAGCAATGCAAACATTTAAAAGTCCTTTAATTCTTTTGTATATGATAGCAAGATGGGTTTGATTAATTTGAATGGATACATAACATACCATCATTGCATATAAAATATTCAATATTTAATAATTACCACAACCGTTATAGTTAATCTTTTGGTATTCTGTTTAAGCCTTTCATATCATATCCATTTCTAAGTCACTGATAATCTTGCACTCTTCATACACTGATACATACACATTCAGACAACCAACAGTAGGTCATTGTGACCAACCTTGACCTAATTATTACAAAAGTTATATAAGTTAAGGTTTCTCAATAGGTTCTTTTTCTAATCGCTGATAGGTCTGCACTTAACACTAAATACTAGTACACAGATACATCTACATGACTAATCGCTGATAGGTCTGCACTTAACACTAAATACTAGTACACAGATACATCTACATGACTAATCGCTGATAGGTCTGCACTCTAAATACTAGTACACAGATACATCTACATGACTAATCGCTGATAGGTCTGCACTCTAAATACTAGTACACAGATACATCTACATGACTAATCGCTGATAGGTCTGCACTCTAAATACTAGTACACAGATACATCTACATGACTTATCGCTGATAGGTCTGCACTTAACACTAAATACTAGTACACAGATACATCTACATGACTACTACACATTCCAACCACAACTAGGTCACAGCTTTTGACCTACATTTTACACTACAAATATTTTGGTTAAGGTCACTCATTAGTTCCATTTTTTAGGGCCTACACTTCCAACTTCATACACGCGTTCATCTAGATGAGTACTATACATTCTGACCAAGAGAAGGTCACCATGACTAACCTTGACCTACTTTTTAAACTTCTGTCATTCAATTACATTTGTTTTCTGTTACTAAAAAACTAATTAATGCCCGATGATGCTGCTATCTTACTATTCATCAATATGGAGAGTGGGGCATCCTTGTCCAATGGACACATTTCTGGTGTGTGTAAAATATCTGTCTATTATTTTATGAGAGGCTGTATTATTTAAACGCATGATCTCTGATATTCTGTTTTATAAAAGAAAAGAAAAAAACTACTTAATTTTAAACACATTTTTAGCTATTTGTTTGACAAAAGTAATTTATTGACCAAATCACATATAAATCAAAATTCAGTCTATCATTTACTGTTGTTTAAACTTGCTACCAGATTATCGTTAAATAGATTTAGATCATTGTTAACATATGTGTCTGTATAGAGCA
Organism: Cyrtodaria siliqua; assembly: GCA_037043455.1. Lineage (NCBI taxonomy): Eukaryota > Metazoa > Mollusca > Bivalvia > Adapedonta > Hiatellidae > Cyrtodaria > Cyrtodaria siliqua. The sequence continues at coordinate 51,680 of JAWPHD010014918.1, forward strand.
TTGTAACACGGCATTAGTGGATTTGTTATATAGTAGCGGTAATATTGAAGACATTTTGTAAGGGCTTTCACTTCTTGCTTGTTCATATATTTTTTTATTTAATAACGGTATATATATTCTCAGAGATTTAAATAATGGCTAGGTATGTCAAGTAAGTTTAGATAACCAGACATATAACATATTTTTGAGAGTCATCCAATAAGTAGTAGAAACAACGTTTTCTCTGTCGTAAACAACAAATTTGACAAAAAGACATACCAATGTATATGGTCGTGGTTGCTCCCTGCTAGCGGTTTCGCAGCAACACCTGTTGGTAAGCAAAATCTATTGCTAGGCAACAATAGGAATTTATCTGGCTAAACTTGTTTGTAACTTTAAGCTGTTTTCTACAGTGATTTATTTACAACATCTATCATACCCCTGTACGTATGTAGTTTATACTCAGGACGACTTGTATTGTTGTAGGAAGCTCCACAAAATATAACTTTTCCATGATGGAAGAAGTGACATTAGTCTCGGATTTACATTAACCATTTAGAGACTTGTATATTTTTATGATTCATACAATCCTGTGTTAGATATACCTTGTTCACTGCCAGATGTAGCTATTTTACTGCAAACTCTGGCAGACATTACCTCAAACACTCTTCACATCACAACCGTGACCTACCTTCTTTTAGCCCAGTGTGATTCCGGTTACAGGGCAAAGAATAGGGCCACTGCAGATCCCGTTGGGGAAGGCAGAGGGGTAGAAACCACACCACCCCCCTGCAAATTCATGTTCATTTTACAATTTTTTGTTCATGCTCATTAAAGGTGACCCCTGCATTGTTTCAGGTGCCATCTCACTCATATCACTAGAGCAGTGGCAGAAAAACTATTAACGTGGCTCCAGCGTAAATGGAATGTCTACAATAGAATTTGCAGCAACTCTGCAGTTCAGGGTGAGAAGGTTCTAGGCCCGTTCTCCATATTTTATCTCTATGTACATGGAGGATGAGCCTGGCATGTTCATTCCTGTTCGGTGCCATATAACCTTTCATGTGTTGGTGCGCCTTAAAACCCCAATTCAGTTCAATTGACCTACTTTCTGTCTCGTCTGTGTTAAGCCCTCGGGAAAAGCAATATGCGCTAGATTAAGCAAACTTGAATTATATGAAACATGAGTTTAATGTTATGTTTTTGCATTTAGCTTTTTCATGGAAATTGCAAACTAGTATCATACTTGTATATTGGGAGATATAGGTCATTTAGGCTGAGTGGTTCTGCATTGATCGGTCATTACCATTACAGTTTTGTCCTTAAGTCTGGTTTTTAAGGAACTAAATACACCAAACTTGACTCGTGATTGTGTATTGGGTACTGCTAAAGCTCAGTTAAGTAGAGCTGTTCTACAAATTTTATGTCAGTTTATCTCCTGTGTTTACATTTTGTTCAGGTACTAAATGTACTAGAGCTTCCAAACTTGGACCTATTTTATATTAGATTGTACATCTGATTCTGACATAGGGGTTCCACGTGCGACATTGACCTTCAGTTTTATGCTGAAATAACTTTCATGAGCATTTAACTCTTCTTTTTTTAAGTCCAGTCCCTGCCCTGTTAGGCGAGACTCATGCATCCGCAGATTTGTTTGACTTATATTCCCCGCTCCAACGACTGGACATGCCAGTCAATAGGTGTACCATGTCCATATTGCTATGCCACATTTTAGCTTCCATTCTAAAAAGCAAGTCGAGATTATATAAAAAAAGTGTCTAATATTGATTACATAATATTATATTCATATTTTTTCGATTTTTCCTAATTCTTCTAATTTTCGGAGAAAACTTCATTTGCACTACTTACTGGGTGAATTGTCATGTATCTAAATAGCAATTTATTTGGTAACCATACTAATAAAGTATTCATTGGTTAGTTTTTGGTTGCTGGCTTTGCGTTAATTGTGTTTTAGCCATTAGGCAATTTATGATATTGCTTGGAAAGGAATAAAACATATGTTCAAAAGCATAAAAAAATCACTTGGGTTAAAATCTAGTTGATAGTTTATCTATCCTTATTTATACCATTATTTTTAACCATCCATTTTATCTATCCTTATTTGAACCATTATTTTAAGGAAGTGATTCAACTTGATCCATTTATTGATATGATATTCCAAATCTATTGCAGTACCAAGGAGTTCTATGTTTGAACTGCTTATCAGGAATGCACCGTGTTTTACAATCCTTTATCATCTGCGTCCATATGAGTGAAATGATGATGAGAAAAAAATGACAATACAAGATGATTCCTGGGAATGTCATGTTCTTGATCTCCATTCAATTAAAAAACAACTACACACCTGGTATTCAATTTCCAGGTGACATTGGGTTATCAGGAAAGTTGGTGTCATGATGATAGACTTATTTGTATGCTGGGCCATGAGAGAAAATATATGTTTATTGTTTCTCTGGCATTACAGTTATGTCAAGTCTGCTGATAAAGAAAAACGAAGTAAATTTTTCCTTGATAGAGTACAGGGTATTTAAGTATCAGTGACTGTTGGTGTTTTATTCTCCTTGACAATAGAGTTATTTGGTTGATCAGATTCTTCAGCATTTGTTTCTGACCTAACACTGATATACATGTTTATAAGTTGTTTTTAATAATTGTAAATAGTTTGTATTAGCCACTTTACTGCCATTTTTGTGTTTAAATTACCGTTTTAATTTTGTGTGTTTTTGATGAAAGCATCTTTAAATGAGCTTTTTAACTGTTTGTTGTTAAGGGTGTATGATTTAAGGGTGTATGATTGCTGTGCTTTCAGATTATGTGCTGGTGCACTTTTAATATTGGAGACATACATGTATAAATGTGCTTTATACTATACACACCTTCGTAAAACCCAAGGTTGGTTTGTTATTTGGTTTTTAATATATAGAGGATACTTGTTTGTTTTGAGTGAATATAGGATTTATTTTCATCGAGAAGTGAGACAACCTTTTTCACGAGTGCTTTAGCACGAGTGAAATTATTTGAGTTTTCTCACTTCGACAAACCAACAAATATTCAATTTATTATATACTCACAACCTGGAAATTTATGCTGAAAAAATATAATGCGCCAAAACAGTGACGTCAATAACGTAAACAACTTCAACAGTTGCATCATGTCATTTTGAGCGAACTTTTTTTTCACGTGAAAAATAAACAGTGAAAACATAAGGTTTTATTTTAATCATAAAATCCACTATTTCACTGGAAAGTATATATAAAACACTAGTATTAATAATGTGGGTTAGGTTAAAGTTGTCATCATTTATATAACTGGAGCTGTGAGGCGTGTATTTTTTTATTATATATATATTAATATTATGCATTGCATTTTAAAGGGACACATGGCAATCTTGATTTGTTTATAACAAGCAGCGTCCCATTGGTATTTCTACATTACTTGCATATTTGTAATCAGTAATATTAATTATTAGAATAATAAAAAGCAAATTGTTTTATCATATTATTAACTGTTGCGCCAATAATATATTTAAACATTAGGTAGAATAACGAAGAAAATTGAAATCTCAATTTTTCATTTAGTTACATGCAAGCAGGTTTAATGTCAAAATGATGCTGTACTTATAAATAAAGGTGCTAATTTTAACGCTTAATACAATCTTCAAGATTGCCATGTGTCCCTTTAATCACAGACTATCACTAGCAAAGAACCATTATACGCATGTTTTTGTTTAAATGTGCATAGTTGAATAAAGAGCAAGTAACGTGTACAAGTGTTTGTAAGAGACAGTCTGAGCAATATGTAAAGTCTCATACATTTGATCATATTTATGTTTTCCCTGTAGGTGAATGAGCTTGAAGGTCATTGTGAAGCTCATTTTTACCTCTATACATGTAGTAGATGCAGTTTTGTTGTCATTTTTTACGTCTTATTCAGTGTAAGTTTCTTCAAATTAAGCGTTATCGCAGTACGGAGAAAGCATGTCATTTGAGAAATAAAAAAAAAATCTTTCCCAAATATCCTGTCAGAAGCAACTTAACTTATTAAATATCTTCTATTAGTTTAAACTTATTTATTTACATTGGTTGTAACGAACGCTCTCTGAACATATTTTAATCACTCTGTTATCTTCCTAGATGTAAATGGAGAGATTGGTTTGGAATGTTCATTCCTGTTTGCGCCATCTAACCTTTTTGTGTTAGTGTGCAATATAAACCACAATTCAACTCAATACCGTCCTGGGTAGACCAGTACTTAGCAAATGCAGTTAAAGTGTCTTGCTCAGGGACACAACATATGGTCATGGCAGAGATCGAAACACGATCCTTCGATCCTGGGTCCGACGCTCTATCATTATACAACATTGCTCCTACATCATCTATTGATACACACTCTCTATTGGTACACTCTCAATATATATGACAACATTAACATGGGGTTGGTGTGACACAGTGGATAGCATGATGTACTTGAAACTGCAGGACCCATGTTAAAGAACCATAGAGTACGAGTAGGGCTGGTTCCCGGATGCCTATGAGTAGGATGCCTAAGTATCTTTTCCTTCTCTGGGGCGGCCCTAAATAACATATACCTCGTTGATGAGCCGTTGAAGATGATCAGATTTATTAATGCACAAATCTGATGCATCCTTTATTGTTATACACATCTCATGTATCCTTTATTGTGTCGCCTTTTTGAAGAAAAGTGTGATACATAGGGATCACTTTGTTGTCCGTCAGTCAATCCGTCACGAAAACTTAACGTTGGCGATAACTTTCTCACTTGATATTTCTTCATCAAACTTTCAATATATACTCATCATGACATCGACATAACCATACTAAAATATGAAGGTCAAGGTCACACTGAAGGTCATTATATGGTTAAATACACATTTTTTCTTCATGAAAACTTAAGGTTGGCTATAACTTTCTCATTACTTGATATTTCTTCATCAAACTTTTAATATATACTCATCATGACAACATCGACATGAGCATGCTAAAATATAAAGGTCAAGGTCACACTGAAGGTCATTATATGGGTTAAATACTCATTTTTTCTTTACGAAAACTTAACTACGAAAGTTGCCTATAACTTTCTCATTTCTTGATATTTCTTGCATCAAACTTTCAATATATACTCATCGTGACAACATCGACATGATCATACTAAAATATAAAGGTCAAGGTCACACTGAAGGTCATTATATGGGTTAAATACTCGTTTTTTTTCTTCATGAAAACTTAACGTTGGTTATAACTCTCATTTCTTGATATTTCTTCATCAAACTTTTAATATATACTCATCATGACAACATCGACATGACCATACTAAACTATAAAGGTCAAGGTCACATTGAAGGTCATTATATGTGTAAAATACTCATTTTCTTCCCAAAAACTTAACTTTGGTTATAACTCTCATTTCTTGATATTTCTTCATCAGACTCTCATCATGACATCGACATGACCATATTAAAATAGAAAGTTCAAGGTCACACTGTAGGTCATTATATGGGTTAAATAACTAATTTTTTTCTTCACACAAAAACTTTGTCAGGCCAGTTTGTCGAGGTCAGTTATCAGGGTCCAAAAAACCTTATGCTGACAAAGCGCTGACAGGCGACACAGGTGTTCTGCGGAACACCCATCTGTTTGTTATACACATCTGATGTATCCTTTATTGTTGTACACATCTGACAGGCCATATACTGTATTTATATAATACACTGTTTATACACATACAACTTTAATATACATCAAATAAATGCTGTGTATACACAAATGACATATTCCATATTCTTCACATCTTAGACATTTTGTATTGATGATACTCAGTTACAGCATCTGACATCGAATACTCTATCACATGACATAATAGTATCCTCTGTACACATCTCGTATATCCTCACATCTGACGTGTCATCTATACACATGACATAATAGTATCCTCTGTACACATCTCGTATATCCTCACATCTGACATGTCCTCAATACACATGACATAATAGTATCCTCTATACACATCCAGTATATCCTCACATCTGACATATCATCGATACACATCTGACATGTCCTCTATACACAGCTGACATATCCTCTATACACATCTGACATATCCTCTCTACACACCTGTACATAAACACGACATATCCTCTATACACATCAGACATATCCTCTATACACATCTAACATATCCTCTCTACTATCTGACATATCTCCTGTCGATATACACATACAAGTTCCTTTTCATTTTATACACAATTACGAGTAGGATATTTCCTGGATGCCTATGTATCTTTTCCTTCTCTCTGTGTATGAGAGCAATATATGTTACCAAATATGTCTTGTTCGGAGTCATATGTTTACAGATGTCATCAGAGATGTTTATTTACAATCGGAGATGTTTATGTACAGAGATGTCAACAGTGATGTTTATGTACAGATATGTCAACAGTGATGTTTATGTACAGAGATGTCAACAGTGATGTTTATGTACAGAGATGTCAACAGTGATGTTTATGTACAGAGATGTCAACAGTGATGTTTATGTACAGAGATGTCAACAGTGATGTTTATGTACAAAGATGTCAACAGAGATGTTTATGTACAGAGATGTCAACAGTGATGTTTATGTACATTTATGTTCAGATG
>JAWPHD010014919.1:0-58327 GCA_037043455.1 Cyrtodaria siliqua
CTGATCAGGGTTTACAATGTCCGGCTGTTGATCAGTCATTTCCCCCAAAACATTGCTTTGTCACATACATGGAATGGTCTTAATTAATTCAAAGAAAGAACAGTCCATTATATATATATGTAGCAGGTTAAGGGTTAAACGGTTTTGTATACTGTAAAAAGCCTCATTTCGATTTGGAGACTGTATTATCCTAGGTAGACTCATTGTATTATTTTTTTTATTTTTTTTTTCATTATTATTTTTTTTCATTATTGTTTTTATTATATTATTATTTATATTATTATTATTTCTGTTTTTATTATTTTTCATTATTATTATTTTTATTATTATTATATTATGATTTTAATTATTATTTTTATTATATTATTATTTTATTATTATTTTTTATTATTATTTTTAATATTATTTTCATTATTATTTTTTCATTATTATATTATTATTTTCATTATTATTTTTATTATATTATTATTATTTTTATTATTATTTTCTTTATTATTTTTCAATTATAATTTTTATTATTATTATTTTTATTATTATTATTTTCATGAATAAATTGATTAAGTTTTAAATGCTAATTGTTGATGGGATGCAAAAACATGCAAGTTACACCTAAAACCTGGACACAGACATATTAATAAATTTATTAGGTCTGTGCACCTGGATAACAACTATGTCAGTGCAGAAAATGTTTACTCATGGCAGTGTTTAATTCTGTTGATCTGCCCATCAATAAATTATAATCTATGAACAATAAAAACGACTATTGCAATGATTCAGCTGATTATTATCCTGCTCATCGATATTTAATAAACCGCCATACAAAACATCAAAGGAAGTAATCAAACTTTTCAATTAACACCACTCCGATTAATTGAACTCACTCTGTTTTATGAATACCTGGTTTTAATTGGGTAGCTCTATTTTGCATTTTAACTGCACCATTTACTCATTTCCCTCTTGGTTTTATTTTTCAAATTACCAATATTTTAAACTGCTTTTGTGTTCCTGCAAACATTATTAATTCAATAACCGACAATCATCTGTACTCCCATAACTTTGATCTAATGGAATAAACTGTTTTAAACTGTTTTCTATATTCAGACAGTGAGCTCATTAAAACTTCATTTGCCATGACATGCAGCTCTCTAGTTGCTCATTCAAGCATTTTTACAATTTTTTTTAAGTTTTGATCCATAATATTCAATAATTATGCAAAGGCATCCACTGGTGAGTGTCAATATACAAGTATTTTGAATGCAAGCAGCTGCATTTATGTGTACATGTATGAATTGCAATATATATTAAGTGTCACAATAAAGTGTTGTTTTTTACATTTTAAACTGTCCAACCACCTGAAGCTATACTTCGCACCACTTGGTGCAAGTGTCCAAGGTTTCTGAAACGGTTATTTGTAATAACAATTCCATGTACCAATGTACAACATAAATTTATCACATAACATGGATTTTGGGAGTGTAATAAAGCCATGACTTCTTGCTCGTAATACACTAGTGTATTATAGTTGCAAATGAGGACCGAATCACTGTGTTTATGTGCATTAAACCATTTAATCCCAATTGTTTGCATGATATATCACACAATATGTTCAGACACCTTAACTATTTATCCTTATTGGAAATCTTACACAATAAAATGCATGTTTCACAACGCTAAATTTAGTTTAAGGTGTCGCATTATTTGTAGGGCGAAACGTTATAACCACGTAACGTAGCTGACGTCATGAAAACAACAACACGATGTCATGGTTTCTCTTACAAATTGCCGCCGTATACAAGGTAAATTGACACCATTAAAGTGAAACATCACATCGTAGTTGTGTTATGTGATAAATAGAATCTTACATTCGTGACTGTGTATTATTGACTTTAATAAACTCGTTGGATAAAAAGGCAGAGCCTCGTATCCTATCATTTTAATGCAACTCGTTTATTAAAATCAATAATACACAATCACTCACGTTAGATTCTCTATATATACTAGAGTATTTAACCGCTGGGATCGATTATAGGAAAATCCTTCAAGAGATGGTAGACGTTTAGTTCTTTTCATGAACGAGCGTAAGGGAGAGTTTGAAAAAACAACACACGTCTACCATCGAGTGAAGGATTTCCATATAATCGATCGCAACAGTTAAATAATATATTTATTACATTTTTAATCAGATGATGTATGATTTTAACCAGAATTATTCGCTTTATTTAGCGTTATCGGCGGATGACGTTGACGTCACCAACGCGGTATTGACGTCATTAATTCAAGTACGTCGCAGTTAGTTATTTTTGTGTTCGGCGTTAGTTATTAATATTTAGCAATAATGAATATTCTTCACTGAGAAATCCCAATCTTTCATCAACAGAAATGTAATAAATATATATATGAGCCGTGACACACGAAAACGTACCTTCGGACGTTTAGACGACGACGTCATAGAGTAACAATTCATGACGTCGGCCGGTAATCAATTAATTACGAATCAAATTTCTCGTCACTTCCGTGTTTTACCTAATTATTATATCATAGGGAATGTGTTTTCTTAATATAAATAGTTGATGCTATAGAAAATGGTAATTGTTTATGGTTTTTTGTTGTTATTTAATCAACGACGTCGTCCAAGACGCCGACGTCAAAGTCTAAATTAATGGTGAGTACAATGTTTAATTTTCAAATTGAGATAAAATCATTTTTAATTAAGATATCAACATAAAATAAAGAGATTTTTAAAGAGAAAATCACCGTGTTTAATAAAAATTAAAAAACATAAAATGTCAGAATGTTGTCTGAAGGGTCGTTTTCGCGAGTTTCGGCTCATATATATATTAAACAGCATGCATTTAAAAATAAATCCACTTTGTGGCTGAAACTACTAAGATTAGTATTTTAAGTGTGGTAGAATTTATAATGGGCTGAAACATCTAGGGACCAAACTGGTTTCCTTAATAATAGAGGTCTGACTATTCCCTAGCAAAATCAGCAAGTTTAAGTTTACTGTGACCTTTGACCTAACCTTTGAATACTAATTTGGAAACACACAAAAAATCTATTTGCAAAATGTCATGAAGATTCACAGGTCCAGTATAACGACAATTAACTTATGTTAATTTAACCGTTAATGATGTTCAAGGTAGGGTTTAAGGTCACTGTGACCTTGACCTTTGACATGCTGACTACAAACTCAGTAGGTTCATGAACAAACAAAAAACATGTTTCATGAAGATAGGTCCAGTAGAACTCAAGAAAACAACAACTTAATTCAACCCATGCAGATGCCCAAGTACAACATAACTATCTCTTCTTTTCCTCACAAAACTCCAGCTTCTCATTTAGTCTTAATCATTAACAGAATAACTAACACTTCAACCTCTAATAAATGTTAAATAGTGATAGATTGTTCTGTAATTATTCAATAACAAGTCAAGAGGTGAGTGGGAAGCTAGTGTAACTATATATAAACCAAGAACAAGATACAACAGTTTTGTGTTAAGCCCTCAAAATTAATGAAGCACCACTCCAGGCAATTGTCTTCTATGGTTAAGGCGAAAGTGGAAAAAGACTGGCTTCAGGTCTCACACTTCTATTATCTCCCCTGAATACTCACAGACCTAGAGACAAAAGGAAAACAGAGAGCAATTCTGTTGTTTTTTCTCCATTTTAGGCATTTGAATAAAAATAATTGAAAAAGAGGTTTTTCTTTAGCATACATCTCCCTTGTAAAAGACTGATTATACAGAACATTCCATGTTGATATGAGGTCTCAATCAAATTATAGAAGCATTTGACATAAGCATCACACATTCAGCTAGATAGTCTGAGGGTCACATAAATAATTTATGAATGATGAAAAAAACACATTTAATTATTTTATTTTTTTACACGACGATTATAAGTTAACAACAATATCTTCTGGTCAGCTTTGAAGCTCAGGTGTTGGAAACTGCTGTAAAGTAACCCCCATGGGAAAATTAATTGTGGTGTGAGACCTGAATTCCATGTCATGACCTCCCACCTGAATTTCATGTCATGACATCTCCTTTTTATCTGAAAAAATTGATAAAACCAGCGGCTGTTCCAATTTATTTTATTTCATCTTTTATGGAAAAGAATGAATGCAAACATTTATTTATTAAAATTTCCCAAAAGATGGTGTACTTCAGTTGAACAGTTATTATTTACAAGACATAATAAGTCTTTTAAATCTGAGTTGTTCAAAAGTACGAGATTGCCACCATTTTCAGCAGAATTAGCATGCTATTAGACATGTCTGTAAGTATCTATAGACGTGGGGACAAAATTAGTTTCTTAATTTTGAAATAATAGCTATATACATGTACACACAAAAATATACACAAGGTCTGTCTTTTTTTATTTTTTCGGATTACCGACCCTCCTACCCTAAAATTTGGTAAAACTGGAAACAAATGTGATTCCAAAAATATATTGTTGACTTAAAATGTTAATTAATATACAGAACTATTATAGGACCTAGATATTACTTAATGGATTATAGCATAGATGTTTACTTAATGGATTATAATCCATTAAGTAAATATCTATGCTCGGGAAATAGATGTTCGGGAAATGAAGACAATTTTCCTTTTTATTCTTATTTTTATCCCTCATGACCTATACCTAACTATACGTTTGCTGAAAAATTTAGACAAACTATCAATAAACTAGAAATGTGTCCATTGGACACGGATACCCCCACTGAAATAATCCTTGGAAAACCTACAATTTAAAGAAAAAAGGGCCTCAACTCCGCTAATACAAAGTCGATTTTAACATTGTATCGATAAGCACATCTTGACATCATAGGTAAGCATCCTCTATTGTTTCGAAAGAATCAGTCGACAACTGTAGAGACAGACATAAACATTTTTTAGGACGGATAGACATGGCTATTATGCTATATATTATATGCCCCCTTACCATTCAGTGGTGGGAGCATAAAAATACTGGCCGATGGAGTCTTTGAAATTATACAAGGTACTCGGATACCAGACAACATGCTTTCCAAAGTATTTACATTAGCATAAAATAAACATCATTCCCCTGACATATACGAGACAAAAATGAGGCAATTTTGACTTGTAGTAATGCAGGGAGCTCTTCCACTGACAGTTTAAAGGTAAGTGGAACATTTAAATATCTGGTAAATATGAAACCAAAAGTAAATACATGTGCCATGTGGAAAACACATTTTCTTCCCACCTTTTTCATCCTCATATAAACAGGCAGTTAAATGAAGCAAGCTGAGGGAAAAATATACTCCTCTTGTCACATTTCATAGGGATACATTTCCAAAATTCATGTATGTTAATTGTTTTATGGTATTTGGAATTAGTCGGAAGACATGTTTTTATAGGCCAATAAGGTTTAGACACTTGGGCAAATTTATACTTCTAAGTCATTTATAAATTAGTACACATTTTATTGATATTTTTTTTTTATAAGATTTTACAAACCCAGAATATAAGCTACAGTATACAGAGGATTTGACATGAGTTGTCATTTCATACAAAATTTTATTAAACGAGTTCAGGAATTTGTTATTAAGCGAGCCTCTGGCGAGCTTAATAATAACAAATTCCTGGACGAGTTTAATAAAATTTTGTATGAAATCACATGGCTCAAAAATGACAAGAAACTACACATTATTGCTTGTGGTGAATCTACATACGGCGGACTGTTACCTTCACAACATCGCCGATTCAGTGCTATATTGACGGACTCCACGGACTAAACGGGTGTTCCGGGACATTGACTAGACAAACGTACTGACACTGCACTGATTCGGTCGCCTTGTATTACACATGGTTAATATAAGGAAATACGTAATGGGTATATTATACGGAATACAAGCAGTTCCATGTGAACGTCCCCATCCGACGGACGAATATAATTATTAGAAATAAGACAAGTAAGGACCACAATTTAAGACCACAATTTAATTGTGTTTCTTCACTTAGGCATCCCAAGTTAGATATCCCTACATGTATTTAAAGCAACGTCAGCATATGCACCCGAGTCAACTGTTACCCAATCATCTTGACCAAAATCCTAATAACCCCTCCGTGGTCGAGGGGTTAATGATGCTGAGTTGTAAACCTTCTTGCCTCTCTCTGCTGTGGGTTCGAATCCCACTTGGAGCTCAACTTGTAAGTGAAAAAGTGTTGATTCTTACAGATGGCGGGAGATATACAATACTGGTTCTACCCAGGAATAAGTGAGTGGTCTGCTTCCACCACAAAAAATCGACCATCATACAGTGCTAATATGCTGAAACATGATGTTAAACACCAAACAAACAAACCTAATATTCCCATTTTGTTCCAAGGACGACATACCATAAGTGTTGACACCCCTTCATTCACAGTAAGGCCAAACAAAACAAGAGGTCAATGACCTTGAAGCTCTACTGATTGATTTTGATTTCAGGAAGTAGTCGCTACAGACTTGTTTTTTGAAAATCTATTTTTAACCGTGGCGGCCATCTTGAATTTCCGGCCGACCTGAAATTTTGCTAAGATCAATAAGACATTAAGAGCAACATTCCTGTGAAGTTTCATGAAAATCCGTCAGGTAGTTTCAAAGAAGTAGTCTCTACAAGTTTTCATTATATAACTCTATGTAAACAAAGCAGCCATGTTTAAGGTCAAATCAAAACGATTTTCGACAAGGACCAACATCATGTCATACTGATCATTTTAGAAAAAGTCCCATATCAATTTCTCTTATTGTTTTGAAGAAGTAGTCGCTACAAACTTATTTATTTTAAATCTATTTTTAGCTGTGGCGGCCATCTTGAATTTCCGGCCGACCTGAAATTTTTCTAGGATCAACTAGACATCAAGAGCAACATTCCTGTGAAGTTTCATGAACATCCGTCAAGTAGTTTCAGAGGAGTAATCGCTACAAGTTTTTACTATATAACTCTATGTAACCAAAGATGGCCACTGGCAGCCATGTTTAACGTCGAATCAAAATAATTTTCCACAATGATCTACATCATGTCATGCAGATCATTTTAGAAAAAGTCCCATATCAATATCACTTATAGTTTTCAAGAAGTAGTCGCTACAAACTTATTTTTTAAAAATCTATTTTTAGCTGTGACGGCCATCTTGAATTTCCGGCCGACCTGAAATTTTGATAGGATCAATTAGACATCAAGAGCAACATTCCTGTAAAGTTTCATGACAATCCGCAAAGTAGTTTCAGAGGAGTAGTCGCTACAAGTTTTTACTATATAACTCTATGTAAACAAAGATGGCCGCTGGCAGCCATGTTTAACGTTGAATCAAAACGATTTTTGACTAGGATCAACATCATGTAATGCTGATCATTTTAGAAAAAGTCCCATACCAATATCACTTATAGTTTTCAAGAAGTAGTCGCTACAAACTTATTTTTTAAAAATCTATTTTTAGCTGCGACGGCCATCTTGAATTTCCGGCCGACCTGAACTTTTTCTAGGATCAATTAGACATCAAGAACAACATTCCTGTAAAGTTTCATGACCATCCGCCAAGTAGTTTCAGAGAAGTAGTCGCTACAAGTTTTTACTATATAACTCTATGTAAACAAAGATGGCCGCTGGCAGCCATGTTTAACGTTGAATCAAAACGATTTTTGACTAGGATCAACATCATGTCATGCTGATCATTTTAGAAAAAGTCCCATATCAATATCACTTATAGTTTTCAAGAAGAAGTCGCTACAAACTTGCATTTTAAAACTCTATTTTTAGCTTTGGCGGCCATCTTGGATTTCACATCAACATGAATTTTTGCTAGGATCAACTAGACTTTATGGGCAACATTTCTGTAAAGTTTCATGAATATCCATCCAGTAGTTTCAGCTGTGAAGTCGCTACAAATAAAAGTTTACGGACAGACGGACAGACGGACGGACGACGGACGCCGCACCACGGCATAAGCTCTGCTGATCTCTGATAGGGTAGGTAGGTAGGCTTTTTTATTTTATTTTTCTCATTAATGGGACAATGTCCGTAACTTTTAGCTTATAAAACACACACTAATTATGTTCGCAAACATTACACACGAATCATTATTGAATATTTACTAATTAAAAGGAATTCAATCGCGGTACAAAAAAAAGAATAACCGCTTCGGGCGTTTGAACTCACAGCTCAAACTAAAATTATACACGTGGTAATAATAGTGAGCGTGAGCGTGAAGCAGCCGACATCGCTCCTACCTGAGCTAACCGGGCTATATATATTTCGTAATACATACTACGGTGAAAACCTAATGCGCTAAAGGAAGTCACGTGATCGCAGAAAAGGTAAATATGGTGGGTCCCACTTTATTTACAAATAATAATTAAAAGCTTCTTTTTTTCAAACTCACGAATGTATTATTACAGACTTTTTAGGGTCTATGCTCATGTATACATTTCACTGAATAAAAGTCAGACGGTTATTTGGTTATGCTCAATATCTGCTTACTTATGGACAGTGTCCCTTTAATGAATTCAATTCTGATAATGAATTTAATATGTTAATTACTATGCCTTGATTTCGATTTTTTCTGAATTATCAACAATTTTTTTTTAATTATATATTTTTTTTTTTAAGTTTTGCATAAAAAGTTTTAGGGTCGGCCCCTTAAAATAGGGTCGGTCGGGTTACCTGAACCACATATATTTTTTCGTTTGGCCCAAAGCAAAACCCATTCAGCATCTCATAATTATTCTCAATTTCTTAACATTTGGAAGCCAAAATCTATGTCCATGCAGTATTTCATTTCATTGTATAAATGGTAATTTTTCTGCAAGAACAGCCAGTATTTTTATAAACCTAAACGTTTCTTCTAATTGCAATGCATAGAGATAGGTCTTGGCTCAAAATGGGTTACTGCATTCAATTTATCACCAGACAATATCAAATTACCAAGTAAAATTGCTGTTTTGGTAATGACTCCGTATGAAGCAGGGACACTTTATCATTATTCTAAACTAAAAATCAATCGTTCTTCATCAGAATATACAGCTCCATCAAACTTCTGATAGATGCATGGCACTTTGGATTAAAATCTTTCCTAAGATAAATGGGCAATTGATACTTCATACATATTTTATACAGTTCTCTGATATTTGTAAGCTAAGTGAAATGAATGACTGCAAGACTGTTTCAACTGCAGCACAAGCAAACAGGGACAAACAAGAGGACAAGTACAGAATCCTTAAAGTTGTCCGACCATGTTTTGCTTCATGAACATGTTTATTTAAATCGAAATCAATACACAACAGATATTTACAATTCACACATTGCAATATCTTGAAAAGCGAGAATAAGATTTTATTTGATGATGTAGAAAACTTTGAACAGGTAAATTAATCCACAGGTAAATGTATTTATCAATTACCTTGCAATAGTTGTGCAGCTTTACAATTCAGATTTACCTCATTTCCCTGTGCAGTCAAGCAGTGGTAAAAGTAGTATCTACGTCATGCAAATAATACTTATTTCTACATACACCTTAGTAGCGGTTTTCAATATATGTTTCTCTCCCAGACTATGAAAACATGTTCATATGATAATACTACAAAAAGGGTGGCCAATCATCTTTAAGTATAAAAGTAATTTGCTTTGCCTTCACACTGGATAATTGTGGGAGAAAATGTTTGCCATATTTTGTGTTAGGGCAGCATTATAGCAAGAGGGCGCTCCTTTAAAGGCCTTAAAACGTCACAGCTTTTCAAGACTTAACTTTAAAGAAGAAGACCACCATTTTTTATCCAATTTAAGATTTAAAGTTACCTTATGATCTAACAAGAGGCTATCTAGAGGTAGCTAAACTTAAAAATACACTATGATAAAACAATTCGTTCCGTAATACTTGTTTAAAACTTTTCAAGTCATCGTGTTCATGAGCTAAAATATGCTCTTTTTTTAATAGTCCAAGGGCAATGACTGTAATGCACACGTCAAAATGTTTTGCTATTTGTGAAACTTGTTTGAAATCTTATTCAAACAAACCTACATGATGTAATGATAATGATGTAATTATTTACTGAGTTATTGTGTTCCCAAGCTGAAATGTGCCTACTTTTAAAAAATCAAGGGCAATAACTCTTGAAGGCACAAGTCAATATTGCTCCACATCAAACTTTTCCAAGACTTTATTGAATCAAAGCATCATGTCAAATTTCATGATAGAGACCATTTATGTTCTCAACAAACAGATAACAGAAGATGGATGTCCTACAAACAATGGACAAAACACCCACCATCACATATAAACTCACCTGACTTTAGCCAGTGGAGCAAAATATTAGGCCATCTGTAAAAAATTGTTGGTTTGCTGTGCTCGACAAAAACTTTTTATTGCAAATCTTTCAAGTTTTTCTTTTTTTTGCTATTTTAAGAATATTTTTCCTTTAATTTCTTATAGTTATTATTGCCTTCATCAAAAACAAAATCACCTACCTACCTACCCAAATAAGACTTTTTGGGTCGGAGCACAGCAAACCAACAATTTTTTACAAACCAACAAATTTTATTTGAACCACACAGTTTAAGTATTCACAGCTGTGTTAAAGTTTGGTGTCAGGGCCTCCTCTGGCCAATTTTTTTCTTGCGCCACCACTTGCGCCAAATGAAAAAAGTTGGGGACAAATTGGAGAAATTGGAGCCATTTGGCTCTAATGGCCCAAGCCATATTTCTTCTCGAGTTTTATGTATAATGTATTTTAAATGTGAAAATAAGAGAGTTGGTTTATATCTGGTACACTAAGGAATGAAATGAATGAAACCAAACAATATTAATAAAAAATATTTATATATATATTTGTTTTCAAACCCCCAATATCTGGAAAGTTTCTACATCGCATGTTTGCTTAAATCAACTAGCTGAACCTAATGACAGCAGGAATAAGATAGGTAAGCCTTTATATCAGTAACAAGTTCAGAACCTGCCATTTTTTTTCGTATTTCCGGAACCGCGAAAACCCATGACATTCGCTTATCTTTACGTCTTTTTTAATTTATTTTGAAAAGATGAACTGCCATATACATTAAAAACATATTTTGGCAATGAAATACACATAAAACCTCCTGGAAACTGATTAATAAACCAGTGTTTTGTGTAAAATGTTTGCATTTTTTTTGTGAAATCCAGATTCAGACAACTCGAAAACGACAGTCATCAGTTGTTATTTAGGGATTAAGTTAATTACCGGAATGCTAAAGGTTATCAGCTTTGTTTGTTTATTTAATGTTAAGTGTTCGCGCCTGGTAGGTGTCAATTGGTTAGTTATGTTGTTTTAGACTACATTCAATGTACACTCGTCACAGTGATTAGTGTTGAGGTCTATTTGTAACATGCCGATTACAGCAGAGAAATTAAACAAGTTTGGCTTTTTGGCAATTTCTATGTCGCCAAACACTTTCGCCAAAGTTTGAAATTTAGAGCCATTTTCTTTTTTCTTTCGCCATTGGCGCCAATGGTGATGCCCAGTGGAGGGCCTGGGTGTGCTCAGTCATATACTTTACCATTCTCTATTTGGAGCTTGTATAATGACATGTTCTGCACACATGATAAACAATTACCTTTAATAATCATGACCACCTGCAGTACACACACACTTTTACTTATCATGCATGGAAGAAGAAATCTTATAACTGATTAATGCTCCCCAAAGAAAGGACCATATATTTGTGGCAGTGCACTGAAAATGAAAATCCTGGCAATATGCAGAACTGCTCTTTATAGTGCTACATGCATTGCTGCAAGTTTAGTCAAAATCTGCCAAAAACTGTAGAAGTTGAGTGAACAAGCTCGCTAGTGTTTTAAGTACAATATAATTATAGCATTTTGAAATTATTCAAAGCATCACAGCTCTGTGGCGAAGCACTGAAAATGAAAATCCTGACAATATGCGCAAGTACCCATCACATTTATGTAGTAAAAAATAATGCGGAAATGCTTTATACTTGAAAAACTTTGAAGTCCTGAACTCCGCCAAAAAACATTCAAACGGAATGTCCTGACAACGTACGCTACCTGACATCATAGTTATAAATACTTCCTAGGAAGTTCCATGAAAATCAGATGAAAAATGTAGGTGTTGAGCAGAAATGCATTACGCTTAAAAACCTTTAAAGTACCGTTAGTCTGCCAAACAAAATTCAACCGAACGCCCAGATTGTAACTCGCAACTTGCGTTTTCAGCTTGTAGACATGTAACTCGCAACTTGTGTTTTCTAAGTTATTGTAGGCTTGTAACTCACAACTCGCGTTTTGTAACTCGCAATGCGACACTCGACCCTAACAATATGCACTTCTAGACATTGTATTGATTCTTCCTTACAAGTTTCAAGAAAATCAGGCAAAAACATGTAGGAGTTTAGCGGACAAGAAAAGGGGGATGGACAGACAAATATGGACATACGGATGGCAAACGGACAAGGAAGCAACTATATATGCTCCCCCAAAATCATTGGTTAATGTTCATTTATCGATACTATTACATCAACAAGATGAATTTAACCTCATTATATACAGGAACTCTGACTGTAACTTGTTAGTCAAGTTACAAATTAATACTGTCTGATCCAATCACATAAGTATTAGCCATGACTGTACTAGATGCCAGCACTTACATTCTCAACATATGGCAGTGAACAAGGGTAATCACTTCTCAATTGTTCCATACAACAATTATTGGCACGATAATGAAACTTTTCTGCTATGGTATTGTGGTGTTACAGACAGTATGCCACTATAGAGACGGTACAAAGATCATGACAGTACAGAGACGGAACAGACATCATGATGATACAGAGACGGTACAGAGATCATGATGGTAAAATCATCATGACAGTACAAAGATGATACAAAGATCATGACAGTACAGAGACGGTACAGAAATCATGACAGTACAGAGATGGTACAGAGATAATAATGGTACAGAGACGGTACAGAGATCATGACAGTACAGGCGCGGTATAGACATCATGACAGTACAGAGACGGTACAGGCATCACGACGGTACAGAGATTATGACGGTAAAGAGACGGTTCCAACATCATGACATACAGAGACGGTACAGACATCATGACAGTAAAGAGACAGTACAGAGATCATGACAGTGCAGAGACCTGACAGTAAAGTGACAGTACATAGATCATGACAGTACAGAGACCATGACAGTACAGAGACAGTACAGAGATCATGACGGTACAGAGACAGTACAGAGACCATGACGGTACAGAGACGGTACAGAGACCATGACAGTACAGAGACAGTACAGAGATCATGACAGTACAGAGACAGTACAGAGATCATGACGGTACAGGGACAGTATAGAGACCATGACTGTACAGAGACCATGACAGTACACAGATGGTACAGAGACCATGACAGTACAGAGACAGTACAGAGACCATGACAGTACGGAGACGGTACAGAGACGGTACAGAGACCATGACAGTACAGAGACAGTACAGAGATCATGACGGTACAGAAACGGTACAGAGATCATGAAGGTACAGAGACGGTACAGAGATCATGAAGGTACAGAGATCATGAAGGTACAGAGACAGTACAGAGATCATGAAGGTACAGAGACGGTACAGAGATCATGACGGTACAGAGATCATGAAGGTACAGAGACGGTACAGAGACGGTACAGAGATCATGAAGGTACAGAGACGGTACAGAGATCATGACAGTACAGAGACTGTACAGAGATCATGACGGTACAGATACGGTACAGAGATCATGATGGTACAGAGACGGAACAGAGATCATTAAGGTACAGAGACGGTACAGAGATCATGAAGGTACAGAGACGGTACAGAGATCATGATGTTACAGAGACAGTACAGGGATCATGATGTTACAGAGACAGTACAGAGACCATGACAGTACAGAGACAGTACATAGATCATGAAGGTACAGAGACAGTACAGGGATCATGATGTTACAGAGACAGTACAGAGACCATGACAGTACAGAGACAGTACAGAGATCATGAAGGTACAGAGACAGTACAGAGATCATGATGTTACAGAGACAGTACAGAGACCATGACAGTACAGAGACAGTACAGAGACAGTACAGAGAAAGTACAGAGACAGTACAGAGACGGTACAGAGTTCATGAAGGTACAGAGATCATGATGTTACAGAGATAGTACAGAGATCATCATGGTATAGAGATGGTAGAGATCATGACAGTACAGAGATGGTACAGAGATGACCATGATGGTACAGAGACTGTACAGAAATCATGATGGTACAGAGATAGTACAGAGATCATGACAGTACAGAGATCGTGATGAAATGTGCGCTTATAAATCGATCAATTTTAATCAAGGGAGAGAACTCTCTATTTATCATCAAATACTTTTTCGAATTACAAGCGATAAAAACAAAATTTCTGGTTGTAAAGGGAAATTTACTAGCAATAACATGAGATTTCTGATAGAAATGATAAAATTTTATTTTTGAAAAACGCCGGATACTAATGGACTGACTAATGAGAATTTTCTGCTGGACAATTTCAAACAAGAGGGCA
This sequence comes from Cyrtodaria siliqua, assembly GCA_037043455.1. Taxonomy (NCBI): domain Eukaryota; kingdom Metazoa; phylum Mollusca; class Bivalvia; order Adapedonta; family Hiatellidae; genus Cyrtodaria; species Cyrtodaria siliqua. Next base: position 14,565 of record JAWPHD010014919.1, read on the forward strand.
ATGACCTTGAAGCTCTACTAATAGGTTTTTGATAGCTAGATCAGCATTCCTGTGAGGTTTTATGAAAATCTGTCATGCAGTTTCAGACGAGTAGTCGCTACACGCTTTTATTATATAACTCTATGTAAACAAATGCCACTGGCAGCCATGTTTAACGTTGAATTAAAATGATTTTTGACAATGGTCAACCTCATGTCATGATGATCATTTTAGAAGAAGTCCCATATCAATATCACTTATAGTTTTCAAGAAGCAGTCACTACAATTTTTTTATCTATTTTTAGCCGTGGCGACCAGCTTGAATTTCCACACGGCCTGAAACTTGGCTAGGATCAACTAGACATCAAGAGCAACATTCCTGTGAAGTTTCATGAAAATCCGTCAAGTAGTTTCTGAGGAGTAGTCGCTACCTACAAGTTTTTATTATATAACTCTATGAAAACAAAGATGGGTGCTGGCGGCCATGTTTAATGATGAATCAAAATATTTTTCGACAAGGATCAACATCATCTTATGCTGATCATTTTAGAAAAAGTCCCATATCAATATCACTTATAGTTTTCAACAAGTAGTCACTACAAACTTGTTTTTTAAAAATCTATTTTTAGCCGCGGTGGCCATCTTGAATTTCCGACCAACATGAAATTTTGCTAGGATCAATTGAGCAACATTCCTGTGAAGTTTCATGAAAATCCGTTAGCATGAGTTTTTTTTCTATTTAGGGGAAAAAATTTCTTGCGGTAATTTTGCCAGTTGTGCGACATCGCTGATAAAAGTTCACAAAATATACCGGAAACCACAACAGTTACTTCCCTTGTTATTAGTCATTGTCGTAAAGGTAAACCGTAAAGTGTTCTACGATAAACAATTGCGAAGTGTCTAAGGCGATTTATCTTTTTTTCTGTCCATGATTCTTTTTTCTTTTTTTTTTAAAAATAGGGGTAAAATGTAGGTTCCCCAGATAGGGGCAAGACGCCAGTATCCGGCGTCAGTAATATAGTAAAAAAAAAACCTGACTATATAACTCTACGTAAACAATTTTCGACGAGGACCAACAACATGTCATCCTGATCATTTTAGAAATAGTCCCATATCAATATCACTTATAGTTTTCAGGAAGTAGTCGCTACAAATTCGTTTTGTTTTATCTATTTTTAGCCGTGGCAGCCATCTTGAATTTACGGCCAGCCTGAAATATTGCTAGGATCAACTAGACATCAGGAGCAACATTCCTGTGAAGTTTAATGAAAATCTGTCACGTAGTTTCAGAGAAGTAGTCGCTACCAGTTTTTATTATATAACTCTATGTAAACAAAGATGGCAGCTGGTGGCAATGTTTAATGTCGAATCAAAATAATTTTCGACAAGGATCAACATCATGTCATGCTGATCATTTTAGAAAAAAGTCCCATATCAATATCACTTATAGTTTTCAAGAAGTAGTCGCTACAAACTTGTTTTTTAAAAATCTATTTTTAGCTTTGGTGGCCATCTTGGATTTCACATCAACATGACTTTCTGCTAGGATCAACTAGACATCATGGGCAACATTTCCGTTAAGTTTCATGAAAATCCATCCGGTAGTTTCAGAGGAGTAGTCGCTACAAGAAAAAGTTCAAGGACGGACGGACAGACGACGGACACCGCACCACGGCATAAGATCTGCTGATCTTTGATCAGTAGAGCTTAAAAGAGATCATAATGGTATAGAGACAGTACAGATATCATGACAGTACAGAGATCGTGATGGTACAGAGTTCATGACGGTAAAGAGATTGTGAAGGTACAAAGATTGTGACGGTACAGAGATCGTGATGGTACATAGATCTTGATGGTGCAGAGATCATGACAGTACAGAGATCATGACAGTACAGAGATCGTGATGATACAGAGATCGTGACGGTACAGGGATCAGAGATCATGACAGTACAGAGATCGTGATAATACAAAGATCAGAGATCACGACGGTAAAGAGATTGTGATGGTACTGAGATTGCAACGGTACAGAGAACATGACGGTACAGAGATCATGACAGTACAGAGATCGTGATGATACAGAGATCGCAATGGTACAGAGATCAGAGATCGCGACAGTAAAGAGATTGTGATGGTACTTAGATTGCAACGGTACAGAGATCATGACGGTACAGAGATCGTGACGGTACAGAGATCATGATGGTCTAGAGATTATGATGGTACAGAGAAAGTACAGAGATCATGACAGATACAGAAATTGCAATGGTACAGATATTGCGATGGTACAGAGATTACCACGGTACAGAGATCATGTACAGAGATCATGATGGTACAGAGATCATAATGGTCAGGAGATCATGATGGTACAGAGAAAGTACAGAGATCATGACAGAACAGAGATCGTGACGTACAGAGATCGTTACAGTATAGAGATCATAAGGGTACAGAGATCATGACGGTACAGAGATCGTGATGGTACAGAGATCATGATGGTACAGCGATCACGACGGTACAGAGGTAGTAAAGGTAGAGATCGTGATTGTACAGAGATTGTGATTGTACAGAGATCGTGATGGTACAGAGATCATGACAGTATAGAGATCATGACAGTAAAGAGATCATGACCGTACAGAGATCGCGACAGTACAGAGATCGCGACGATACAGAGATAGTGATGGTACAGAGATCATGACGGTACAGGGATCAAGACTGTACAGACATCGTGACAGTACAGAGATCATGACAGTACAGAGATCATGACGGTACAGGGATCATGACTGTACAGAGATCGTGACAGTACAGATGTCATGACGGTACAGAGATCATGACAGTATAAAGATCATGACTACAGAGATTGTGACGGTAGAGATCGAAGCGGTACAGAAATCGTGATGGTACAGAGATCGTGACGGTACAGAGATTGTGACGGTACAGTGTTTGTGACAGTAAAGAGATCATGATAGTACAGAGATGATACAGGGATCATGATGGTGAAGCGATGGTACAGAGATCATGACGGTACAGAGATCATGACTGCAGAGATTGTGACGGTAAAGAGATCGAGATGGTACAGAAATCGTGACAGTACAGAGATCATGATGGTACAGAGATCATGACAGAAAAAAGATGGTACAGAGTTTGTGACAGTACAGAGATCATGATAGCACAGAGACGATACAGAGATCATGACGGTACAGAGATTATGATGGTACAGAAATGGTACAGAGAGCATGATGGTACACAGATCATGATGGTACAGACATCATGACAGCACATATATGGTACAGAGATCATGATGGTACAGAGACGGTACAGAGATCATGATGGTACAGAGATCATGATGGTACAGAGATGGTAAAGAGATCATAGAGATCATTATGGTACGGAGACAGTAAAGAGATCTAGATGGTACAGAAATCATGAAATATTCTCACATTGATCAATATTACAGAAATGTGTGTTGCATGCTAACTAGAGTTCAGAATTTAGTAAAACCTTTAGTGCATTAGCCCGATTTATTTTCTAAAACATTCAGGACTGGTTTAAAATGCCAGCGTGTCAAATCAAGGAAATATAATTTTATTCCAGATTATCTGGTTACAACACACCCTCAGGAGGCCTAAAATTACTGCCAATGCACTCTACAGATTATCTGGTTATAACACACCCTCAGGAGGTCCAAAATTACTGCCAATGCACTCTACAGATTATCTGGTTATAACGCACCCTCAGGAGGTCCAAAATTACTGCCAATGCACTCTACAGATTATCTGGTTATAACACACCCTCAGGAGGTCCAAAATTACCTCCAATGCAATCTACAGATTATCTGGTTATAACACACCCTCAGGTGGTCCAAAATTATTCCCAACGCACTCTTCAGATTATCTGGTTATAACACACCCTCAGGAGGTCCAAAATTACTGCCAATGCACTCTACAGATTATCTGGTTATAACACACCCTCAGGAGGTCCAAAATTACACCCAATGCACTCTACAGATTATCTGGTTATAACACACCCTCAGGTTCAAAATTACTGCCAATGCAATCTACAGATTATCTGGTTATAACACACCCTTAGGAGGTCCAAAATTACTCCCAATGCACTCTAAAGATTATCTGGTTATTACCCACCCTCAGGAGGTCCAAAATTACTGAAAATGCACTCTACAGATTATCTGGTTATAACACAGCCACAGGAGGTCCAAAATTACTCCCAATGCAGTCTACAGATTATCTGGTTATAACACACCCTCAGGTCCAAAATTACTGCCAATACACTCTACAGATTATCTGGTTATAACACACTCTCAGGAGGTTCAAAATTACTGCCAATGCACTCTACAGATTATCTGGTTATAACACCCTTAGGATGTCCAAAATTACTCCCAACGCACTCCACAGATTATCTGGTTATAACACACCCTCAGGAGGTCCAAAAGTACTGCCAATGCACTCTTCAGATTATCCGGTTATAACAAACCCTCAAGAGGTCCAAAACTACTCCCAACACACTCTACAGATTATCTGGTTATAACACCCCCTCAGGAGGTCCAAAATTACTCCCAACGCACTCTACAGATTATCTGGTTATAACATACCCTCAGGTCCAAAATTACTGCCAATGCAATCTACAGATTATCTGGTTGAAACACACCCTCAGGAGGTCCAAAATTGCTGCCAATGCACTCTACAGATTATCTGGTTATAACACTATAACACACCCTCAGGAGGTCCAAAATTACTGCCAATGCACTCTACAGATTAGAAGCTGAAGAACTTGATGACTATTCCAGGCACATACGCAGACACAAACATTGTATTCTACTTAATATTTACTTTCATCAAATATCAATTAACATAAAGGGCACAAATATATTATATAGGCACATATATGCTATATAATAATCAAACACAGTCATTGTATTCTACTTAATATTTGTTTTCATTAAATATCAATTAGGCCAGAAAGAAAAATACCTGTGTTTCTGGTTACTCGGTTGAAAAAATTAGGGTAGGTAGGTATGTATTTTTTTTCTTTTCTTTTTTTTTTTTTTTTTTTTTCATGGATGTCAAAACTAATCGGATTCTATTTTAATATATAGCATCTTTGTTAGGGGCTTAATTAAGTTTTAATTCAAGAATGACACAGCCTAAGTGTCCTATCATGCTGACGCACACACATCATCTTTTATATTGCAAATATTTGTTTGATTTTTGACATTACGCTTAGTATTTATAGCACTTCTCAGTCTTCTGGATATTTTTTTATTTAAAACCACATACCTATAAATAACAAATATACAGGATACTGTGAAATGTATATCTGTTTCACATGGCAGTGCGGAAATTAATGGTATTTTTATACAATTTCTTATTTAGAAAAACTATTATAATCCCATATTGCAATTTATTTTAATATGAATCTTTGCATGACAAATATTCTTATAAAAATCTATGAATGTTCGAAGAAAAAGTTAAGGTGCTACGTGATAATTTGGCCACTTCATTGTCTATAACTACATTACTCTGGGACATTTTTTCAGGAAAACTTAAAACATGTTTGTTTTCAACAAATAACACGGAAATCTTTTTTTTTTTTTCTTTTTTTTTAAATGTTTTTTTTTGTTGTTTTTTTATGATATAAAACTGTAGGGTCGGCGCCAAAAAATAGGGACGGTCGGGTAACCAGAAACACAGGTATTTTTTTCCCCGGCCTTAACATAAAGGGCACAAAAAATTGTGATAAATCTGAAATACTGTAATGGTGTTTCACACTCCTGATGTTTTGGATTTTTCTCATTACAATCTTACAGTTAAAGCTGCATTTGCTTAGCTTATAAAACATAAACTGAATGTTGTTTAACGGCTCATCAACACAGTATAATTTAGAGGCGCCCCAGAGAGAGGGGAAGGATACATAGGAATCCGGGAACCTGCCCTACTATTATTATCAAATAGATTCCTATGGTTTTTTAACGTGCTCAGAGGATAGACCGATACACGGGACCGCCCGGTTTATGCCCCATCCGACGGACGAGGCTAAGGGAAAGTGTCTTGCCCAAGAACACACCGACGGAACTCAGTGGCACCATGGAGGATTGAACCCGGGGCCTCCGGTTACAAATCCGCCGTGCTATCGACTGCGCCACGCCAGCCCCTTTATAAAACATAAAATAATTACATTGACAAACATTACACAACTACCATAATGAATATTTACTAAATATAAACAAGATGTTTTGACAGAATTCAATAGCGGTACTAACGAAAATACCACATTGTGGGATTGAACATAAATTCCACACTGAAATTATACTTGCGGGTAAGATGAACGTGCTCCCGACTGAGCTACATGGGACAGTCATGTGTTGCAATACATACTGTTACAAAAACTATTATGCACTAATGGATATCACCTGATCAACAGAAATGTAAATACTGCTTTCCCACCAATGATTACAAACAACAACAAAAATCATTTTCCCCCCCATTCAAATTAATGGATTTATTACTAGATGTACATACTTATTTGGGTCTATGCTCATGTTGCCACACTGGTCTATAGATAACTTACGACAACATTACAATTGCAATATACTCAACTTGCCTTAATCCACGAACGGAAAAACTTCCCCAAATACCCTTCCCGGGACTCCCGGCACCAAGGGCGCCGCCAAATACACCCGTACAAGCAGAGTTACATGTAGAGTAACTTCCTCTTTCCATTGTGGCGTCCTCGATAGAAGACGAGTAAATCGACGGTCTCAAAATATTTGTTCTTTTTCCACGTAACAAATGGTTTTAATTGTTTTATTACTTTAATTTACTTCCCATATGTTATTTTCTTACGAGTTTATAATATAAGCGTACTTGGTGTTTTTTACACCGGTTTTGGTTCTTTACGGCGTTAATTCAGGTCTACTTCCTGTTTCGCAACCTTTGTAAATTCTGTCGGAATTATGGCTTTTAACTTCTATTAGGAGTTTGAATTTGACACCGGAACGTAGGCACCTTTCCTACTCGTGTCAACACGCCAGTAAATAGTTTTTCTTCTTATATTGTTGGGTTTTGTTTTGTTTGTTATATAATTACAGTTGGTGCATCTAGCGCCTTCTGCTGTTATTTTCTTATATTTCAGTAACAGCAATGTGTTCGCATTCGATGGTTGGCTAGACCTGGCGCTCAGAAGGCTACTCGTCCTTCTGTCGTCCAGGGCTACCCTTCCAAGTGAACGGTATCTGGCCCTTCCTAGTTAAAGGTTGTTTGCCAGATACTTCCTGGGATGGGGAAGGCCAACCAAATCGAAGGCTACTCGTCCTTCTGAGGTGATGGCTCCCAGTCCAGGTGAAAGCAGTGGAGACAACTAAAACAAAGGCTACTCGTCCTTCTGAGGTCATAGCTCCCAGTCCAGGTGAAAGCAGTGGAGACAACCAAAACGAAGGCTACTCGTCCTTCTGAGGTGATGGCTCCCAGTCCAGGCAAAAGCAGTCCCGTACCCCACCCACTCCTGCTCACATGTACAGGCTTACCAGGTAGTGCGGGGCTCACACCGACTCCAAACTCTCCCTCATGGGTAATCTGAAGGTCCTCAGAACAGATTCTATTCACTCCTCCAGGTCACCTTTCAGAGAGTCAATACACAGAGGGCAGTCTAGGAGCAACCGTCACCTGTCTAGAGACAGCTCAGGTAATTTTCCTCTGATAAATGTTATGCTTTTCAAGCACGGCCCAGGGCCGTAAGGGTATTCTTACTGTATTCTAACTGTATTCAATACCGTTGTTATGGTTAGGGCCACCTAACGAAGCATGTAGTTTCTTCTGAAGGTCTCTTCTATTATAAATTCCAGACTATTAGTCTTGAGGAAAGCTAAATAAGACTTCTTTCTATGGTATGGGAAGAGGATTTAGGTTTCTGTGTTGGTACTCGCAGGCAAGGGAAATTTTGTCATGGGTCACATTTACCTGTTATTATATTTTCTTACGTGTTGTATAATCACAGATTAAATAGAATAGAATAGAATATTTTATTGTAATATTCATAACAATGTGAACATGACAATGAACTAACAGGAAATCAAATCATATGATAGCAATTAAGATAAACATATGGATTAGTTGTCAGGATGGCCGAGTGGTCTATGGCTCCAGGCTCAAGGTAATACCTTCACAAGCGAGTGTTCTGGTCCACGACTGTAGGCGTGGGTTTCAGATCCGTGACTTCTGACCCATACTTTTAACATACAAGTAAAATGTGTCAGGGACACTTTCCTTGTTCTTCCTTTTCAGTGTTATGTCAGAAACACTTACCAACAATAGGACTGAGACCTCTTTAGGAACTCATACTTTCCTAGACAGTGCTCTCTACTGGGATAGGCTTTTTATTTGGTACGGGAGTCATACCTTCCTACTGACAGGGCGCTCTATCAGGCTGAAGGAAATGATAACCATTCCAAGAGTGAAGTTATCTAGTAGCCGTCTGGTTAGACAGACCATCTACAATCAGAGAAGGTAAATTGTCGAAGTCTTATCTCTGATTCTGATTAGCAGGCCTGGAGGTATTCCATCCTCAAATAGAACTCATTCTTTTGTCGAACAGAATCACCCTTTTACCAAGTTGTTCTAACATTTGTAAACACCTCTTAAGCATTGCCTATGCTCTCGATTGTAAAACCTTATTGAATGCTTTCGTATCTTTCGAATATCTCTGCGTTTACTAAAAATCGCTAAGAGTTTTTAAATTACAAGTATTTTCCTCTCGTGGTTTTGCTTAATACCCACTACAGGAGTCTGATACTTGTCTTTAACTAAAGATTCTTAGTAAATTACTTTTGTTCTTTTCTGTCCTTATGGACTTAACTATAGAACTAGTTTTGCAGGTAACCTCGTTAGAAGTCGGTTCCTACTGTCGAGGTCCGTCACAAGAATTGATCTAACAAGGATGATTTTAGTGACTACGGCTTCTCCGCCATGGTCTAATGATTATGGTAAGTATGCATGGCCTTCGCCATAGCGTTCATAGGTTTCAGCGTTAATTGTACCCAGTCTTAAAGAAGTAAATCAGTTTATTTCGTTATGTAAATTGTTTTCCTTTATCAGGACACCTAATTCAACTTATTCTCTAGCCTTGATGAGTACTCTTTGTGGCAGGACTAGTAGAATTCAGATAAATTCTTTTATATTTGTCCATGTTGATATTTATCCATGTTGCTGTTCATATTTTTATGTAGGACAAGTAACTCCGCAACTGTTTCCTGCCCCGGTTACGGTTTGATTATAGTAGATGATTATTGTTTATGCTCATCAGACTTGCAGGTATATGAGCATTTGTTTTATTTAGCGCTGGTAGTATTTATACCGAGGGGTGTCATTAAGAGGTAGGCGGGTATTTCACCCTGCTACGTGAGACTCTTCTACCCGGCTAATATGAATACTTTTACTTATATTGTATACAAGTATCTATCAAATACCCGGCTACTTTGCTCTGTGGGCCGCTTACTTGAATAGTTAATGTCAATGATATCTATGTATATCACCACCCTTTTTTGATGTAGGTTTATATTTACAATAGGTTTTATTATTTACAGTCAGGCAGATGCTGTTTTATACATTTGCACATGCAGTTTGTTGGCTGAGGCTTCCTTTTTGCTGGCAAATTGATATGGGGGACACCCGTGGCTGAGTGGTTAGTCTCTTACTTGATATCACTGCCACTCACCTCTTGTTTTATGATGGTGGCCCGGTTAGCTCAGTTGGTAGAGCTTTCGCCCTGTGAGGGAGGAGTCCGGTTTTCATGTACCATACCAGCCACAAAGACAACTGGCATCTTGTTTTTATTGTGGATTTGATGATATACCTTATATTTCATTGTTTGTGTTTCACTTGTGAAATATCGACAATGACGTAATGCTGCTGTTGACGTTTTGTCGTCTCTGTTTTAGCGCATTATGCTTTGCTGCTTAAGTATCAAGGTTGAGAGTACATAATAAATTATTAATAGAATAATGTTTGGTTTGTCGTGAATATAGAAATTTTCTTCTAGAAAGAAACTTATTTTCACCAGAGCCTTAGCACGAGTGAATTATGCGTGTTTCCTCACTGATACACCTGCGGTTTTTTGGGATTACCCTAGGGTTGATTAAGGTCTCCTTCTGTACCGCTTAGATCTCCAGGCAGTTTCAGTAGTTTCGGAGTAATTGGCTTCAAAGCTGCTGTCCTCAACCCTACGTGGATTTGTTCGCTGTTCCCCTGACTAAGCCTTGTCTGATGGAGTTCTTCGTCATTCATCTCTTCCCTCTGGGGTTGCTTTTCTTGTGTAGCATATTAGATGCGGTTGCAGGACATAACACTCCTTTTTCTTGCAGCTAAGATCATTGTCCAGATTCTAGATCCCTTACCCCTCCCACTTCTCCATAGTCATACAGTTAATGGGCTGTAGTGCCAGGGTTTGTTCTCCATTAGTCCTAGGGATACTGATGATAGTTGGCATATTTGTTGTTCATACCCCCCTATTTAGTATTGCTAGAACCAGGATACATTCTCCTTGTTTTCTATCAGTTTAGAGAGTAGGTCTATCAGTATGAGTAAGTTCCTAACATTATGGTAGGCTACCCGGTATACTATTTTTAGGCCCGGCTTCTAATCCGTACATTAATTATGCCATAAGAGCCGGACTTCTCTTTTTGAAGTCTTTCCCTCAGGCAGTTTGAGATACATCTGGCATGTCTTTATTTATTGGTTCTATATGCCACATTCGTATGAAAAGTTTCTTTTCGGCTAGATCTTTTGGAAGGCCACTTCTTTACTCATGCCATGTTAAAATCTCGTTGTCTTTTACTTGAACACAAATTTGGGGGTGCATGCGTGTGCACAGTCACATTCAAGGTGACATTCTGCCTTGGTCAGAACAAAAGGGGGGGGGGGGGAGGGGGGGTCACATTCAAGGTGACATTCTGCCTTGGTCAGAACAAAGGGGGGTGGAGGGGGGGCGTGCATGTACAAAGCCACATTCAAGGTGACATTCTGTCGTGGTCTAGGGGTTTAGTAGAGCTGCCCTAAATGCATGTTTAAGGATCTCTCAGTTTGACTTTAGTAACCCTAAAGTTGTTCCTTGAAGGGCTAGGCCATATGGAAGATTTGTTCACTAACTAGGTGTGTTGCCCTAAATAAACAAATTCTATTTATATTATTTTAATAGGGTCCCCTTTTTTCTCAGCACTTCTGTCCATCTTGATTTCTTCACCACTGCGGTAACCCCTAAGCGGGATTACCAGGATTTACAGTCTACCTCTTCCACTATCATTCATTTCAAATCAGTATGCAACCTCACGTTTGTCTATTCAAACTACATCTTCAGACTTCAGTTTTCTGTAATAGTTGCTCACATAATTGTACCTCTAGGAGGTCCTTCACTGGGTTACTCTGAGGGCACAGAGGTTTAGCTGGGCAGAATAGTGTAGCGCAGTGTTTGTTTACACTTCCACTGTAGTCGGAGTTTGTTTTTTCTCGTCTCCCCCTTTGAGCTTATTTCACTCCCCTTCTTAGTTTAGAATACTTAGAAGTTAAAGTGGCTCTTTTGGCCTCCTGTTTGACTTCTGTTCTCCGGCCCTCCTTTGAACCTTTCGGTTAAACTTAGATAGACTCTACCCTTTAGACTATCTTTCTTTTAGCCTTAGCCTTGTGGCTCAGATTTAGTGAGCCCATTCTGGGAACTGAAGTGTCATCACGCTCATGCTACTAAAGGGATCTCGTTTAACCCTTTTCTAGAGATATTCCAGTAACAATCAGTTTGGTTTTGTCTGGGTATATACCTAATTCAATTCCAATAAGGCTGCACAAGTCAGAGCCTTTATTTTTCTTAAAATTCACAAATTATTTGTTAGGTGCTATCCAGGGGTGTAAAATTCAACTCGCCCGTTTGCATTGGCGAGTGCAAGCTGCCTGCGGACGAGTAACATTTGGCGTCTGGTCGTCCGACAGGGCGAGTGACTTTTTGCACTATAAAAATTAAGTTAAACTATCGTTCAAACACGATGTTGCAAGATTTCAAATCTGGATCATTTCCGAAGCGTAATTTTGTTCCGTATTGTCGTTTGCAGGACCCAGATTAACAGGTGTTTGTTTGTTACCAGGTAACCTACGCGTCATATAGACTGTGATTCAATTCACGCTAAAATCAATCGGAGTGTGATGCAATATATCGCTAACCAGTCAGACTTGTTTTTTTTTATATCGACACTGTAAACATGGCGGGTAAACAAGCAGACATCAGGTCGCTGTTCGGAAAGTTTGCGTCAGCGACTGCAAGCGGATTCGGCCTGAGTGTCGGCGAATCAGAACGGATATGGCTGAACAACAAGCGTTCCCAACCGCTATTAATTAGTTCTGGCGTCTATTATTGGTCCAATGGAGACAAAATACTGAAGAGAAAGTTCAGCAGAATGTTGTTGTTGTAGAAGTTAATTCTCCGCGCTTTTTTTTTGTACACTCACCGACGAATGTCCGCGTGGAAGGGAATAAATCTTAATGACAGTTGCCTTTGAAAGTGTATGAGGACAGGTTGCAGACCATAATATTAAATGTGTTGTTAGATAATATGGCGCTTTCTTTATTTGCATAACAATAAAATATCCACATACTGCCTGTCAGCTACTACAGTGTCTGTAAGTACACAAATGTACTTATTGTAGCTTACTATAATGGTGAAAATAATGTTCAGGTTATATGCTGCAGGGGGAGTGGTAAATTGGTAAGGGCGAGTAGCTTTTTGCTTCCACTAGTTTTGCAGGCGAGTGGATTTTTCCAAATGTTTACACCCCTGCTATCTTAAATATATTTTCACTGGGTCCAGTTCTTACTACCCAGTCAGTCATGGGGTTGTGCTGCTCTACCAGTTAGCTGACTTGGCCTTGCCCAAGTCTGTAACGTTAGGCATACAAATCCACTGCAGTTTTATTTATTATTTTACTTATCTTGGTTTGTAAGCACTTCATACCACTATGTTCCAAATGTGTTTGGTTTATACATATTGTTTATAGTTATCTATGTTTCACACAGTTATCTTGTGTTCATAGTTACATTATGAAGCTGTCGTTGTAAGTATTGAATCAAGGTGTCGATACTTATTTAGATGATCTATGTAATACTGGCAATTTTTCTGTTCCATGGATTTGCTTGAAATTGTCGATTATGATTTTAGATGGTGGTGGACTTATTGTCCTTGACCGAATTGAAGGACTTACGAGGATGCCATATTCACCTTGTAACGTTCATCTGCCCATCTAAGAAGTTTTAGAGGCTCCTCCTACTGGCTGTATCGCCAGTCAGGATACCAGATTACGCTATGGTGAGTGTAAGTTGCTTGGGTGCATGCTCTCGTCTGCTTTAATTTCTTGTAATTAGAGCAGGTTTGATCGTGCTTTGTTACTTGTTGTTCAGAGTTGTTCAAATCCCCTTTACATATTCGGGCACTCATAACAGGTTACATTGTACCACCCCAGCTCATGTGTTAAAGTCGCAATTGTAATGTTGTCGTAAGTTATCTATAGAGCAATATGAAAAAATTTGTTAATTTTAATATTTGTCTATTATACTTACGACAACATTAACTACCCACCCCTCCTTAAATTAAGGGCTAATTTGCGGAAAGAGGAAGTTACTCTACATGTAACTCTGCTTGTATGAGTATTTGGCGGCGCCCTTGGTGCCGGGAGTCCCGGGAAGTGTATTTGGGAAAGTTTTTCCGTTCGTGGATTAAGGCAAGTTGAGTATATTGCAATTGTAATGTTGTCGTAAGTATAATAGACAAATATTAAAATTAACAAAAATGTTCATGTACATGTACACATTTCAATGAATAAAAATCAGACCGTTATTTGCTTATGCTCAATATATGCCTTTCTTATGGAGTGTCCCTTTCACATAAATTAAAATTATTCAAAAATCAAAAAGGGCTGCACAAATGGCTATATTGTTCATGTCTTGTTGTAAGGGTAACAGGTCATTTCACTCTATAGCAGTTTCATCCCTAGTCGTTTCACCCCTAGTCGTTTCACCCTATATTTCATATAGTATATAAGGTACCGTAATAAGGTCTTAGTTATTTAAAGGAAAACACAGCAATCTTGATGTTTTTATCAAGCATCAATATTAGCGTCTCTACTTATTTATCAAGGAACATTTTGACTTTAAACCGGCTTGCATATCATTAAATAAAATTTTGTGTTTTCAATTTTCTATGTTATTTTACCAAATGTTGAAATATATTATTGGTGCAATATTATCAAAAGTCAGTAATATATGAAAATAATTTGGTTTATACTATTCTTATAATTATTATTAATGATTGAAATAATGCATGTTTTTTAGAAAAACTAACGGGACGCCGCGCGTTTTCGAAAAATCAAGATTGCCATGTGTCCCTTTCACCATGATGGGATTTAAAAATGACTTTTAAAACATACCCAATGCGCTGAAAAATAAAGTCCAACAATTTTTCCTTTCAACTCCTCTACTGCATCTACTTCTTTGTTTTCTTTTAAAAGTTTGCCTTTTATAATGTCACTGAACTGCTTCCGTCTCCATGGAAACTCCAGACCATTTTCATCCTCCATTAGGTGAGAGTAGCCATCGCAGGTTATTGTTTTTCCATTTTCACAGTCTATCAAGACTAACTTTGGAATACCATGAACACGGAATTTCTTGCATAATTTAGCCTGAAAATAATATATAAATATATATTAAAAATGTTGTCATTCAAACAAAATCCTTTCGCAAACTGGGTTCTACCCAGGTGCCCGCCTGTGAAAAAAAGAAATGGCCGGGAAGGGCACTTGGGGTCTTCCTCGACCAGTGGAAGCTGGAGAGTCACCATATGACCTTAATCACTCTATGATATTAAAAGTTGGTTTGCCCCGGGACCGTCGGCAATCAGAAATGATCTGAAATGGGATTTTACATGCAGTATAACACATCGAAGGTCACTTTGGGACAGTGAACTTGGAGGGAGATATGGCAAGATGAATTAAGGATGAAGTGTAATTTTTTTAGAACAAAAATGCCACCACCAGGGAGCAAACCCACATGGGCAGAGGTCTGTAATCAGAAATGAAACGTGTTTTTACATCCTGGTCCACTTATAAGACATAACAGTGTGAGGTCACTATGGAACAGTGAATTATGAAGTAAAAATGCTCCAACCACAGAGTGAATCGAGATGGGACAGAAGTCTGCAGTTATTTGTTTGTTTGAATGGTATTTTACGTCTTTTTTAGCACATGCAAAGCCACATATGACGGTCAATTTTTATGTGGTACCATTATCCTGAGTAGAACCAGTACTGTATACCTATCGCAATCCATAAGAATCGACGTGCAGCTCTTTTGCGCAAGGCCTTATGCACTTGCTACAAAGGCAATCCATTACAAAGCAGTTCAGATTATTTAGCTGCACATGCAAGATTCACATAGGTACATTTAATACAGACAGGGTTGTTGGAAGCACTGTTTATGCTATGTAATGGGGCCTGACTCCTCTAAGAATGCTGCAAGACATAACACTTGGGAGAATCAAACTCATTTCCCATAAGAATTAACGTACTTCATATCATGAGAAATACCATGGTTACTGGAGATATCAACAATACAAGTTTGTAATTCTGATTGCTTTCCCTGCAATCGCTGCAATCGCAGGCTGATAAAGGCTCGATGATTCCAATGGGAAAATATATCTCATGTAAAATATGTAAAACTTTTTATCTTATGATAAGCACTGAAATACAGTATTTTATCAGTGAAATAAAAGCGTTATTCCACACTGTGAAATATAGTTTTATTTCCACAGTAGCTGCCGGGACTACTTTTTACTGTACAACCAACACAAATGCACAGTAAAACGGTTCACAAGATATTCCTACGCAAACATGTCAGGAGGAAAACACTGCGAATTGTATATTCTATTCAAAAATGATTTAAAATGGATCTTAAAATTTAAAAGAAAATGACTGCCAATATAAATACATTAAAACAATTGTTCTATTTGTGTATAAATAAAATATCTTCGGACTTTTTTTTGTAATCAGGCAAAAGATTTGTAAAGCGGCTTATTGAAAATTCCTCCCTTGTTGTTCTACAATTGTTTCCCCAAAAAATTGTTCGTAAAATCATAAACTAAAAAAGATTTTTTTTGTTTTGTCATGAATAACATTCTCTATTTATATATATATAAAAGAGAATATCAATCTGCAGTTTTTATAATTCATCAAACTGCCTGAAGCTATTCTTCTGTGACCTTGATCATTCAAACTTGCCAAATTGAGAAAGATTCCCATAAACTGCTAAAACTGAACAAAAATGTAATTCTTTTTTTTCTCAATTTCATTTGGAGAAATTAGGACCGAAGTTTTGGCCCAAGTGGAGTGCAAAATAGGAAGATCTTGAATGGCAAAGGTATTGGTCTACGAATCTTATTAAATCGGATCTCTGCTATACTGACTAGATGTAATGTATAACAGTATATAGAATGCAAAATAGGAAGATCCATTATGGCAAAGGTATTTATCTAACAATCTCATTAAATCGGATCTCTGCTATACTGACTAGAAGTAATGTAACAGTGTAGAATGCAAAATAGGAAGAATTCCTGTATCAAAAAGGTATTTGTTTAACCATCTCATTAAATCGGATCTCTGCTATACTGACTAGATGTAATGTATAACAGTATATAGAATGCAAAATAGGAAGATCCATTATGGCAAAGGTATTTATCTAACAATCTCATTAAATCAGATCTCTGCTATACTGACTAGAAGTAATGTAACAGTGTAGAATGCAAAATAGGAAGAATTCCTGTATCAAAAAGGTATTTGTTTAACCATCTCATTAAATCGGATCTCTGCTATACTGACTAGATGTAATGTATAACAGTATATAGAATGCAAAATAGGAAGATCCATTATGGCAAAGGTATTTATCTAACATTCTTATCAGGGCTTCCGTTAATGGTCGTACGGCCGTAAATTACGTCCAAAAATCGTAGTTGTACGGCGAAAATTAACATCAAAGGCGTACAGCGTACTTCCAAAAACTTCAAAGTACGCCGCGATCGTTTACTACGGACGTCCCATAATCTGTAAATTACCGATTATAGCCCCGCCCATCTAATCTAATTTCATTTGAGACTGCCGACGTAACAAGTTGTAAAGCAATTAAAACTCAGTGGAGCCTGTAATTGACAGGTAAATCCGGTTTTGTCCAGTTTTTATCAAGGGTCACACGCGTGACTGGTGAGAGGAGAGCGTGTTAATTAGATAATTGGCCTAGCCGCGCATTTCACAAAATGAACGCCAAATTGCTTAATTTATATTTATTAACCACAAAGTTGAAACTCCTTACACAAACAGATTATACTTTTAAGGCTATTTCTTTTATA
This sequence comes from Cyrtodaria siliqua, assembly GCA_037043455.1. Classification (NCBI taxonomy): domain Eukaryota; kingdom Metazoa; phylum Mollusca; class Bivalvia; order Adapedonta; family Hiatellidae; genus Cyrtodaria; species Cyrtodaria siliqua. The sequence goes on from JAWPHD010014919.1 coordinate 31,970, forward strand.
TCTTTGTGTCATTTTTCTATGTATTTATCAAAGTTACAAACAGAAACGAAGTACGACAAACAATATTTAATAATCTCTAACCTAGGGGAGAGAACTCTTCGCAAATGGACACTAAACACGGAAGTGAAATTATCACTGGCAAAAACAATCGATTGCTTTGATAATAAATTAAAGAATCTGTTACATTTATTCCTACACTTGACAGTGTTACATACCTTTCATTAATGTATGCCAATTTAAAAGCTTTCCTGGACTGATAAATTGAAAACTGTTTGCAAAATGTAATTTACTGTATAAAACTTGTGGGTGGGGTATGGCACGCAAAGGGAAATTAAGTATTTTTAGTTTGAAACCGTTTATATAATGAGGTCAACAAATATTTTCTTTTATAAACATATAGATGATTATAAAAAAAATTATTTTCTTTTTAACAATTTAGATGTGTTGTTTCCCTCACTACCACGTGGAATCACTGACTCAAAGACTATGAATGCCATGCCCAAACACTGGAACTTCCTAAATTTTCCCCATGAACTTCCAAATTTGATACACAGGAAGTTCGAACTTCCTAAATTTGAACCTTAGTGGGAGCCCTGTTCTTATTAAATCGGATCTCTGCTATACTGACTAGAAGTAATGTAACAGTGTAGAATGCAAAATAGGAAGAATTCCTGTATCAAAAAGGTATTTGTTTAACAATCTCATTAAATCAGATCTCTGCTACACTGACTACAAGTTATGTAACAGTGTACAATGCAAAATAGGAAGATCCTGTATCAAAACGGTATTTGTCTAACAATCTCATTAAATCGGATCTCTGCTATACTGACTAGATGTAATGTAACAGTTAACTCACAAACACATCTCCAGGGAAAAGTCGAGAGAAAGTTCTAGTTTTGTAGATTAGTATTATCAGTTCTGTAGCTTATCTTTCTGTAGTAAAATATACAGGAGAAAATGTTTTTTTATCCGTTTTTTGGATAATTGTACCAGAATCCGTGATAACGTCCTGATATACATGTTACTCTGCTCTGCTTCCCTGTGGGCCGATACAAGAGATCATCGAACGTAATCACTTGTTAAACACTGTTCATGATAATTAAAACATTATACTTAGTATTATGCTATTCAATGCAAGTGACAATATGAGCATGTTTGGTCGGTTGCTTGAATGGTGTTTTACATACTTTTCAGCACCTTTTAGGCTCTAATATTATATATATATATATACATATGACAGTCGATTTTATTATGATGGAGGCAGACCACACACTTTTTCTTGGGTAGAGTCAGTGCAGTATACCTCCCGCCATCCGGAGTATGTTTGGAGACAACTGTTGGTTGACCTGTCTGATCAATCAGAACGTTGATTAGTCCGCAAAGGTTTTTTCTTTAAACTGACAAATAAAAAGCGGAGTATGTTTGGAGATAACTGTTGGTTGACCTGTCTGATCAATCAGAACGTTGATTAGTCCGCAAAGGTTTTTCCTTTAAACTGACAAATAAAAAGAAGAAGGTCTAAGACGCTACGCGTTGCCAGTCTAATCTCACTCTTTCAAATCTTTAACAATTGGGTTACACAAGTTTAATGATATAACTTCTGATTAAACAGAAACATCTGCTTTTATACAAAAACATTTTCTTTTTATCAAAGAAAATTAATTTTATAGCTTGAAGTATAAAGGAAAAATAACACAGAATAATTTTGTCTTTAATCAATGTGGTGTTTTCTTTTTAATACCTGTTTTGTTGGCTAATTACTGCTATTTATCAAATGACACTGCTGTACATTAGTTACTTCTTATTTAAGTGCAGTGTTTTTTTTACTTTTGGGGGAACGGAGTTGGGGCCCTTTAGAGGGGGGAAAATACAATGTGAATTGGAAAAAGGGGGAATTTTGACAATGTTAAAATAAAGAAGAAAGATAGTAGTTTTTATATGAAGTCTCAGTTTTTCATTTAATATTAAATTCACATCAAGAACATGTTTGATGGACATGTTATGGGTGGTCAACTAAGAAACAACATTTAAAAATAAAAAATAAATTCTTTTAAAGGCATAAATTTTGCTGTAGTTTTCCATGCGCAGCTTTTTTGGGCGACTTCTCTTCTAAAACTATTGGATGGATTTTCCTACAAATTTACAGGAATGTTGCTTTTGATGTCTATTTGAATTTTTTGTCTTTTTTTTTATTTTTTTTTTATTTTTTTTTTTATTTAATTTTTTATTGTTTTTTTTATTGTCTTTATTGTCTTTATTTAAATAAAGGCCTATTATTAGATACATAAAATAGGAAAAATATAGCATTTTGTAAAAATTCCAACAAAATTAAAAAAAATAAGCATAATGGTACGGTTCCAAAAACCAATATTAAATCTCAATATGCATGGTGACCTATAAATTTAATTGCATATATTGTCTTAATATATGTTCAAATAAGTGCCTAAGAAGTTTGAACAAATTCTGTTAATATTAGGAACATAACAAAAAAGGAAAATATACCATTTCTATATAATTTCATACAAAACTTGGCCTTTTAGCATAGGGGTAGGGTTTCAAATTTGTTTTCTAAACAAGCATGGGGACCTATCATTTTTATTGCACATTTTGTTTTTATATATGTTAAACTATGTGCTTAGAATGTTTAAACAAATTCTATTATTGGGAACATACAAAAAAAAAAGGAAATTGTATTATTATGGGCTAATTTGTGCATAAATTGTGGTAATGGTCTCAACAGATTTTGTAAAAAAATATAGGTTTTACATAAAGATGAGCTTTAAATGTTATTGTAATTAAATGTTCTTTACTTTAATACAATTTTAGCAGAACTGTGACCAATGAATAAATGATTAGACTTCAAAAATGTCTTATTTAGCTATTTCATGGACTTGTTCAACTTTTTGGACAGATTGACGGTGGCATTACAAATTATTTTTTAAAATTTTAACAATCATATGGCCTACCATTATTTTTGCCCTTTCTGTCTATATATATAACAGACTTACTGTACAAAAAGTTTAAAGAAAATCTGTTATGCAGAAAAAAACGAATTTCGGCCCCAAATTACTCTTAAAACCCCCCCACTGAAGTGAATAACTCAAACAGTGGATGTCATTCTGTCAGATAAAAAAGTCTTATATTCATGTTTGTTTCATTCGTAAAAACATGAAACTCTTGAAATAGTCTTACAATAGCTTACAGTTTGCCCAAGGCTCGATATTAGTGCTGCGCGGTATTACCGGTTTATCGGTGCATTATTATACGGACCTCAAAATAATACGTACCGTGATATACCGGTTAGCATACCGGTTTTCTCTACACGTGTATGTGTTTTGATTATGAAAGTAAATCGTAATCTGTGACTAACATCTATTTTTCGCATGGTTCAACTTCCCGTGTTTTTAATACAATCGTAAATACACATACAGGGTAGTGGGTACCATCATAGTTAAAAACAGACACACTTGCAATAATATCTGGTGTTCGCTTATCGTAATGTGCGCATATGGGTAATATGTGTACCATGCACTCAGACGAGCATTGACCAGCTCAAGTGATTGAGGAATGTTAAAAACAAAAGAGCAAAATCTTGTGTTTGGGATCACTTTGGGCTTAAAAAGTTTAAAAAAGGCGCTACAATAGTAGTCTAGTCTAGATCTAGGCAATGCTGCATTTTGTAAAATATGCAAGGTTATAGTCAAGTGCTCTGGCAGCACAACATATTTGGTTCCGGCAGCACAACACATTTGGTAACTCATTTGAGAAGACATTACTCAACGTTGAATACAGAACAGAAAGTAGACATTGTCAACCTCGGAACTGCCATGCGCAATGTTTCTCATTCACAAGCATTGCATCTACTGGTAGTTATGTCATCTGCATCAAAGTACACCAGGAAATCGGCAAAGTCTATTGAAATTAACAACGCAATTGTATAAGAAAAATATACGTATCGCGATACAGTCTCTTTTATCGCAATATGGTTTTTGGGTGTGATACCCAGCACTATTTTTGGGTGTGATAACCAGCACTACTCGATATGATAGTAACATGAGAAACAAAATGTTCAATTTGTTTCATGTTTTTCATATATGAATAAATGAAGTTTCAACAGATACTTATCGTTCCTTTCTCCTGATATTATTTTCCTGTTTACCATATAAATTGTGTACAAGCAAGGTTTTACGCAAGCGTAAAATGGGGAGAGAAAATAGCATATATCTGGGTAGGAACTGGAAACAAAAAAATAACATAATAATAGATCTAGTCACGGGTGTTAAAACAATATTGAAAAAAAATGTTGTCACAGAGACAAAACACGCCACGACCGTTTTTTCTTACCAGACACATTCTTCCCGATTTTTACCATCAGCTTTTACCATAAATTTTGAATCAAGGTGGGCGACCTCAGGGCCGAGATCTCTCTCTTCAAATACCTTGACATGCCTGCCTTACATACTGATTACAATTCACCCTTGTAACACGATGTGCTAGAAGTACACATCAGCACAGAAATACAATTGCTCACATGTAAGGGATATGTGTGTGTTAGCGTGTGCATTACAACACAAATAAACTGTTCACTGCTACAATGTGTAATTATAAAATTGCATTATCAAAGTGAAAAATGTAAAGGAACTGTTCACTGCTACCTTACCATGTGCAATATAAGAGTCGCTGCCATTTCGACAGCGAATAAAAAGAAGAAATGTTTCTGATAGACAGATCAGCCATGGGGGACAAGTTTTAAATGGAAATCTAAAAACATATTCTAACAAGCAGTTTTTAAGTGATCACAAGTTTTTACAATATTATAACAATATGTAAACAAAGACCGTTAAGGAGTAAGGACCAACTAATGTAATTTGTCAATTATTTTGGGACGGTAAAAGTTCCAAACCAAAATATACCACTTATGCATGTTAGGGAAACTTCCCTTTGTAGCTGGATTGCGTAGCAAATCCAGGCTTATAGTTTGGTAATTTCTGTCTGTCTGTCTTGGTAAAAGTTTTTTTCACCCTCATTTCTCAAAAATGAATTGTCGGAAAGCTTTGACTTGGCACACGTTCATTGTCATTACACAATCTTATTATATATGACAAGAATCATAACTCTATCATGTATTTTACTTGAATAATCCCCCTTTTTTTCAGTTAGAATACACCACTATTGGCACTTGACTTGTTTCAATTTAGTTTTAGTCATGGCCATCTTGGATTTATGACTGACCTAAATTTCATTTAGGACCAACTAGACATTCTGTGAAGGTCAAGGAAAATCTGCCCCTGGACAACAAGTGCATTAACCTTGTAATTCAGGAAAATCGATCTATGTATTAAATTGTTTCAGGAAAAGTGAAAGCAAAATTTCTAAAAAAAAATATTTCCACTCAACATGATTTCTGTCGAGCCCACTTACGGATCTCGACTTAGCAATCACAATGTCGTCCTGTTCAGTTTGTTCATTTGTCAGGTATTAAGTTTGTTCATTAAGAATGTTCCTTATATGCATCTTACATCACGCGCAAAATGTTGGGTCACTGTGACCTACTTTCAACTATATATAGGTCAAGTCTGGTCTCTGCAACAACATGTTATCGTGCTTCTTTCTTGCAGGATATTCACAAAACTTCACCAGAATGTTCCTTATATGCATCTAACATCATGTGCAAAATTTTGGGTCGATGTGACATACTTTGAACAAAATACAGGTCATACCCGGTCTCCGATACCACATGCATCCACCACTGTTAACGACATTAATAAAGTTAAGTACTAAGTATATAAGGAACTAATATCTCTTGGGGTTGACATTGGTATTGGTCAAATAAAAAATCTGGACTTCTTCATAATAGGGCTCAACCTGTAGGCCGTAGCCTTCTAGTATTTAGTACCAACGCAATATTAAGTAAATAATTCTTGTAAAGCTTAAGGAAAATCCATCCATTACTTTTCGAGTCGAAGAATTAGATGCTGAAACATTGCTTTATAGCTCCAACTGGTCCAATTTGGATTTCAGGCATATCAATTTTTTATGAAAATCCATCAAGTAGTTTCTGGAGTATCATCGATAACAACAGACAGCAACACACCGCAGAGTAAGACATGCTGATCTTTGATTGAATAACAAATATGATTTTTTTCTGCATGGCATTCTTCAAAACTGGGACTGACCTAGATAATTAAGCAGCTATCTATGTTTCAAAGCATGCACAGATAGTGCATGTGCATGTACGGAAAGCAAACGTGCATGCACGGAAACTGCATGTTTGTATATATATCGGTAACATTTTATAAAGAAAATCAACCATACATTTTTTTTAATATGAAGCTTGCCACTTTTATAAAGAAATTGTTGAGAAATTATATTAAAAGTCAATGTACCTGCTTCATGCTGGGGATTGACAAAGTCTAGGGAAACAAATAAAAAGTGTTTCTTAATATAATAATTGTGTATAAGTTCTAATATTTTGGGTATTCTTATATATATATCTCGGGTATAAGTTCGAATATTTAGGGTAAATCTCCATCAATAGAAAATATTATCAGAGAATGTTGAATATAGACATGAATGTGCTGATTTGGTACAATAACTGCAATTATTCAAAAGTATTAATGATTACCACCAAGTGGAGCTCAAGTCTCTGAGTACCGTAGTTCTCCGGAACCCGTAATTAGAGGCTATCTGGCAGTACTTTATGAATAAGTGTGAACAGATGGAATGTTGTAAATCTCAAAGAAGAATATTTATCAGTGAAATTAAGATTAGAGTGACATCAGCGATCAGGGGCGTAGCTAGGGACTTTAAAATGTGTATGTAAACAGTTTAGGGTGGGTCCTAGACTGTCATCTGGAGGCATTTCAGCAACAAAATGAGGCTGATTTTGTGTCTCTGAAATTTTTTAAAACAATCTAGAATTTTTTTTAACAAAGTGAGCTAAATGAAGAAGTTACCCGACCCCCACTAGCTCTTGTTTTTATTACATTTTTGGACTTTTTAATTTTTTTCAATATTTGTAACAATATGTATGCAACTGCGTACTTTGCGTACAGGTAGAACGCGCCTGGCAATAAATTTAAGCGTTTGGGTTTATTTTTTACATTAATCATGTTAATATAATACATGCACTTTAATGTGTTTTTTTTGTGTTTTTTTAATGAAATGGGGTTTAACGTCCTGTTTACACCATATTATGGGTACTGTTTACACCATATTATGCTATGTTGGGACTGTTTACACCATATTATGCTATGTTGGGACTGTTTACACCATATTATGGTATGTTGGTACTGTTTACACCATATTATGCTATGTTGGGACTGTTTACACCATATTATGCTATGTTGTGACTGTTTACACCATATTATGCTATGTTGGGACTGTTTACACCATATTATGCTATGTTGGGACAGCAACTTCAGAGGGAGACGACAAGAAAGATGAAATTTCCATCAGACATGCCTGTGCCAGGGATCGAACCCATGCAGGTCTGCAGCTCTAAAGTGCATGGCTATAAAACTGAGGCTATAAAACAACAACAACTGTATTCAAATATTCATTTCATAAAGATGGAGTTGCCATGGCTGATTGGCAGGGCAATTAAGGAAGGTACAGTTAAAAGTACATGCCATCTTTTGGAGTTGATGTAAAGTCGTCAGTCCCATGTGCAGAGAAACTGAATTGCTGTGATTATCAGCGATCCATGCCCTGTTTACCGACTTTAAAATAATACCGAATTAAATATATCTTACCGTGGTCTATTACAAAAGAATGAAAGACATCGCTATTTAACGGCAGAATGGCCTAAACTATAAAACAATTATAAATAAATATAATTGACATTATTTGTTTACCTTTCTATCCACACCAAATGGCAATGCCAGCCATGGCATTGAACTAAAGTATTCCATAAAACTGGCTTCATCTTTATCCCAGCTCACAAACACAACTTCAAATTTCAAATTTGTTTCTTTTTCTTTAAAATTATTGTAAAAATCCACCAATTTTGGAGTAAATCCTTTGCACGGGGGACACCACTCTGCAGAAAAATAAATTCCAAGGACGCGATCTTTGCCACAAATTGAATTAATTGTCACCTTTTCACCATTTTGGCGAATGGTATGATCACCTAAAAGGTTTTCCAATGTTCTAGCCATGCTGCCAATTTGTAATTTGCAGTATTTTTTACGAATTCCGGTTCGTCAGTTAGCGGCAATACACAACAGCTGCATTATTTGGAAGTTTCCGCAATCTTAAAATAGATCGGATGACGTCACTGTCTGGAAAACCTGTCTCGTTCTATTCTGTTGTGCTAAGCTGGTTCCCTGTCGTATCCCGAAAGAGAGATAACTACAATTTATAAACATCCTATAATACTTGGTGTTATCTTCCAATCAATGGACCAATACACAAGACGACACTGCCTATATCAATTCAATTCAATTCTTTATTAGGAAAAACTGTTTCATAATCAATAATGATGCATGTGCAGTATAGTTTACTTATATAAGTTGTCTCTATGAATGATCAAACTAGCATTATTTATATAATAATTAATGTTCTTCCATGTATTAATTAGAGACTAGTGTCTTTTAACAAACATTTAGAAATAAATGCACATATATTTTCACATTCCTGTTTTGACTATGGGTTGTGTTTTGACTATGGGTTAAGTATTATTTTTGCATATTAGTGTGTTAAAATACACGTTTAATGCTCTTTTGAAATTTTTCGTATTGGCGAGTATCATATATGCAGTTACATAGAACGTCAGAATAATAAAAAAAAAAATGCATAGGAGCCAGATTATTAGGCTATTTGCATATCATCATGCTTGATTAGGACGAAATTGTCTCTATCTTGTTTAAACGTATGGCAATGATGTAGCAGGAAGTGTAATTCAGTCTCAACCATGTTGCAGTTGTTACAAACTCTGTCTTCGCGTTTAGTTGTTGGTCTTGTATATCTTCCTCTTTCAATTTGTAGAGTATGCGAGCTAATTCTTAATCGTGTAAGTTCTTTAAATCTTGCTTTTGGAATATTAACATTTAAATATTTTTCAAACCAAAATCTTGGCTTATATAAGAAAAAAAGAAGATTGCTCTCTATAACATGTTTTAAACTGTTCATATGTGATACAGCAGATTCTATATTTTGTTGTTTAATATTAGATTGGCATGATTTTATGTATTTAGTGTAAGATTATATTCGGTTTCACTGTCATCAATAAATTTATACCATGATTTATTCCCAGAGTCAAACAAGTTTTTATCACATATAAATGTCTTATATAATAACCTGGAGGATGGAAGTTGGGTTAATCTGTTATAATATTTTAGAGATTGTATTGTTATGTTATCTAAGATAGTTCTTCCCAGTTCACATCTACATGCACAATTACTGGATTTTTTGTGTACTCCCAGCACAAATTTGCAAAACGTCATAGGTGTGTGGGGGTCGGGGAGCCATCCCCCAGTCACACCGTACAATAAACATGTATTCAATATATACATACACAATTCAGAATATTAACATGTAGAACTAATATTAAGGCGCTATTTAATGTTTAACTTAAATACATTGCTTGATTAAATCATAATGCAAGTGGAAAATTAACAACTCAGATTTATTTTCTTAATTCTATATATCATGCTTATGTTAATACCATCCTCTTGACGAACTGAAATTCAAGAAGAGAATTAGCATGTCAGTCATTGGATATTATATATCATGCTTATGCCAGTACCATCCTCTTGACGAAACGAAATTCAAGACGAAAAAATAGCATGCCAATCATTAATCATTTTTAATCATCACATGTACATATTTTTGACAATCTATAACTGTTTTATATAATCAATTGCTGCCGTGTTTTCACGCTTCATGTTTTTCCATATAAAAAGGTCTTTTATTGACTGCTTTATGTGTAGCAGTAGGACATCAGAGCTAGGAGATTTATTCTCGAACTTTTGAATGTTCCTAAATTTCCATATTTGCCATTTGGCTTCATAAATTATGGTATTGACAATATTATATTTGAATGGAATTTGATAAAAACCAAGAACCACGTTTTTGAAGTTTATGATTTCTAAAACAAGATCCAGTAATTCAAATATATCTTGGAAAATAGATTCTATATAATTCCATACTTGTTTAATTATGTCACAGTTAAAAAATTAGTGGATGAGCGTTTCTCTTCAAGTTCCCTTTTGCATATATTACATAATCCATTAGATAAATTCATAATGTTAAGTTTATGCTCTGTAAATATTGTGTTGTGTAAAAATTTCCATTGAAATTGTTTAGATTTCCTGGATGCAAAAGAATAGTGGATATTCATCCAGACAATTTCCCATTGTGTTTGATTTAGTGCTAATTTTTGCTCCCAGTTGATTTCCGTTTTTAGTTTTGAATCTGTTTTTGAATTTAATACCTTTTTGATCTGTTTATTTTTCAATAGGCCTGGTAATTGTATTTTATTTTTATAATTTAAGACATGTGTCTTTTCCATATTCAATGGTGACTGCTTTCCTGTGGAGAATTCTCCTGATATCATAGCGTTTAGTATTGAATGTGACTTCATGATTTCCAAACAGTCGGAGACTGCGAACTTGATCTAATGTATTTGGTGTTTCGAATTTCCTAAATGATATCCACGCCGAAATTGCATTCCGATAAAACTCTGTTAATTGTAATTGATTTGTTAATCCTTCGACAGAAGAGCAGTTGCACAGGAAATTATTTTGCGAGTATTCGCGATCTAATTGTAAGAGATAATGTTTCCCTATTGCATTCCAATTATCTAAGTCAGAATTTATAATGCTATATATAGTTTTGATTTGCATGCTTAATATAACATTTTCGATGTCTATCATGTCGAGCCCTCCTTGGCTTTTATTTTTGTATATTGTAGTTTTAGCGACAAGTGTTTTTTTCCATTCCAAACAAAATCCAAAAACGTTTTTTGTAAAATATTTGCAAATGTTTTTGGGAATCCCCTCGTTTCTATCTCGAAATTTATCGTTGACAGCGCAAATGTTTTAAGGATGAGTATTTTCCCTTGAAGAGTAAGATCTCTGGATTTCCAAACCTGTATACAGTTTTTTATTTTATTAATTTTATCTAGCCAGATCACATCGTTATAAATATTATAACCATGGCAGACTCCTAGTGTTTTAACATATGTTTTTGTCCAACTTATCTCGTGGAATGTTAGAATTTTGTTTTTATGCCCTCCAATAAAAAAGACCCGTTGTTTTTTGTTTGTTTATTTTTGCGCCGGAAGCCTTTCCATAGGTATTTAAGTGTTGAAATAATTTAGGCAAGGAGCTTTCATTGTTAATGAACAATTGCGTCTCATCTACATATTGATTTAATTTTGCTTCAATATGAACACCGTCATGTGGCGGTAAATTAATCCCTTTAATTGTTCGGTCATTTCGAATTGCGCATGCCATTGCTTCGGCCTGAAGAATGTACAATATCGGGGCGACCAGACTCCCTTGTTTTATCGATCTTGTAATATTAAAATACTCAGTAACGAAGCCGTTTGTTTGTATGGCGGTTTTTGAGAATTTCAGCAACATGTAGGTCCAGTTAATAAATTTGTTACCAAATCCAAATTTTTCCAAACATATTTGTATCCATTGCCATTCGACTCTGTCGAATGCTTTAATTTGGTCAAGAAAAATGATTAGTCCTTCAATATCCTCAGAGTCAGTGTATTCTATCAAATCTTAAATAAAACGGTTCGCTTGACTTAAATATCGCCCATTTACATAACCCTTTTGATTGAGATGGATTAAGTAAGGCAGAATTGGTTTAAGACGAATGGAAAAGCATTTGGCAATTATTTTATAGTCAACATTGAGAAGTGTTAGAGGTCGCCAGTTCTTTAAGTCTTCTCGTTCCCCGTTTTTATATATGAGTGATAGTAGTCCTTTGTATTGTGAATCTGATAGTAAGTATTCATCTAATATTTCATTGATTACACTCTCAAATTCTTCTTTTATCAAGTACCAGAATGTTTGATACCATTCACTTAAAATGCCATCTTTGCCCGGGGACTTGCCTGATTTAAATTTACAAATCGCTGCCTTAACTTCATCGGAGCTTAATTTAGAATCGAGACTTTCGGCGTCTTCCGGTTTTAGTGTGTTTTCGATTTGTGATGCTAAATTGTTTGCCGACTCAGTGTCGATGCCTTCTGATGAGACAGATTTTTGTTTAAATTTAGTCTGCTCTCTTAAAATACTTTCTATATCATGTTTTATTGCTCCATTTTCGCACCTTATTTTTGTCTACAATTTTTGTTTCCCTCTTTTTTTCTCTAGATTAAAACAATATTTGGTAGATTTTTCATTATTTTCTATTAAGTTGTCTTTTGACCTTATCTTAGCGGCGTTTGATTGCATTTCATATTAATGTGTTTTGACAGGAAATCGATTTCCGCCTCGTTTGTGACGTCATTGTTATTTTTAAGCAAATGTAATTTGTCTTCCATCTCGTTAATCTTCGTGTACTTCCGCGCAGTTAGTTTGCTATAATCTATTGAAATTATTTTGATTTTGTGTTTCTTCATGTCCCACCATTCCCTTTTTGATTTATAGTTACCGATTTAATTTTTCCAAGATGCCCAAATTGTTTCAATAATGTCTTTATAATCAGCATTAGCTAATATGCTAGCGTTCATTTTCCATATTCCCGGGCCACGTTCGACTATTTCTGTATTAAGTCTTAATGAAATGACATCATGATCAGAGTATTGAAGATCTGATCAATTTCGCAGTCGATCGATTTATTACAAAGAAAAAAATCTATTCTGGACTTGGATTGCGCATGCGCAAAGATGTATTCACGCTTATTGGGGTAACGTCTGCGCCAAACATCTTCCAAATCTAAATTAGTTATCATATCACTTAATTCCGTTAATCCCTCATCTTGACCAATTATATTTGTTCACGATTTTCTGTCAATCAATCGATTCGGCGCGCAGTTAAAATCCCCTCCAATTAAGTTCGAAAGGCTAAGTTGGCCTATTGTATTCTTTATATAACGGTAAAAACATTTCCTAGCTTTCCCATTGTTAGGTGCATCTGGGGTGTCATATAAGCATATATGTCTGTAAATGAAACAAAAACTAAGGTACTACATTTCAGGCAAAAACGTAGAAATAAATCATGTTTTAAAACTAATAAAAACAAAATGGTATTCATCTTCGATGTCATTAGAATTACAAATGGTACAATAACGTTGATTTCTTTCTAATCTGTTCTGTGCGTAGCGCCCAGTTTCAATTCGCAGTGAATGCGACGATAGTCTTAGTTTTGATAAAACAATTCGCAACTTATATGGCAAAATATCGAGACATGTTTCATATTCAAAAAATACCTTTAAAATGTAAATACATTGCCAAAACTCTATTATTTGCAACATCGCTGTTCCACTTTTGAACAAAACAATCGACTAAACGCTGTTTAGAAACAGTATGAAATGTTTTCAAAGGAACACTATTTGGATTATTCCAAACATAGCCAAAACCATACTCGTTTAGAAGCTTTTTAATATTCCTAGTCCAATTATTACGCCAATTTTCTATGTTATTGACGGAATTATTGTAAATACTAGAAATTATAATATTGTCAGAGTTAACTGTTTGCACCAATATTTAACGATTCTAAGATAGCGCAATATATACAATGGATACCGCCCAAGTTTCCCGTAAATACCAGCATTGCTAGTAGAAGTCTTAACATTTAAAATATATTTACAACATTTTAAGTGAATCCTTTCAATTTCTTTCGACTTAGAAAACCCCCAGGCTTCACAACCATAATTCAAAATGGATCCAACAAAGGAGTCGAATAGTTGACACATTGTCTTCGGTTTAAAATTAAACTTCTTAGTATTAGCAATTAATATATGTAAAGCCTTTAAACCCTTCCCTGATAAACTTACTTGATTTAAAACAAATGTTCCGGTATAATTAAAAATAACTCCCAGATAATTAAAATCGTTAACTATTTCTAAGAAGTTGTCGTTATATGTCCATGACTCATTTTGTCTTAATTGGCCCCTTTTCCTAAAAAACATAATTTTGGTTTTTACGGAATTTATTTCTAATCCCCATTTATTACAATAAGCTAGTAATAAATCTAAATCATCAGCTGCAAATCATCATGTGATGACACGGGGCTCATCTCGTTGGCGCGTTGACCTTCTAGGATTTCCGCTGCATATTCAGATAACGGTGCAAATTCCTGTACCGGGCAATTGTTTTGTGTGTGTCCTTCTGTATTGCAATAATGACAGACTATATCCTTTGGACAGTTTTTTCTTTCATGGTCTGTACTTTTGCAGTTCCAACACGATTTTTGTTTATCAGGTGCTTGGGTGTCCGGGCACTTAAAATATGGGTGCGAAGTTAGGCCAAAGAATTTACACGGTGTTCGGTTGTTATCTGCAAATAATCGTAATGTAAAACGTCCAATTTCTATCAAGGGGGGCAATACGGGGACACAGTTAAGAATTTTAATGTTTCTTGTACCATTCTCTATCTGAGTGCCCTTTATATTGCCTCTTGTGACATTTCCCTTAATAATGTCACCAAACTGTGACACTTGTGAAATGATAGTACTGTCCGGCAACTCAAACAGAGCGTCCTTTATAGTTAAATTTGTGATTATGTTTTCTACGTCCGTAACGGTCATGAGCCTGTTCTGGATACGGATGTCTCCAAGAATTGCTGAGTGAGTGCTTTGCTTCTTGCGATGTTACAGTAATTAGACATTCCTTTTCTAAGATCTGTATCGCTTTAATGTTCGTTTGGGGGATTATTCTTTCTACTGCTGAAATAACTTCTTCGTGAGATAAACTCTTAATAAATCGTGTGCTGAAATGCACCGATAGCGTGCATTGACATTGTGTGAAGTGATGTGAATGTTCTCAAACAAAGGAGCAAAATGGCGGGCTCCGATATCAAGGATAACAACTGACCTTATTCATGTTTAATGTCCTAGATCTCCTCTCAACTTAAATCCTTACTTGTATCAATCCAACACAATCACAATTAATCTCTGTGGAGTCGGGTGATTGTCTAAAATTTAGAAAAAGATACAGACTCCTAGACCCACAGAAAAAAAACACCTGCGCCATATTGCAAGGGCAGAAACTTGTTTTGGAGTTTTTCAAAAGGCAACAAATCCAATTTATCTTATTTCTGACCCATATGTTGCTTAAATGGGCTTAATCAATATATTAAATAGTTTAAGTTGTATGTGCGTAGGTATGTCGGACAAGTTATTAAGTTTAGTACGCAATGAGAATATCGCCTTAATGCTTTTCTCATATAAAGCTTCAGCAGAGTCTTTTAGATTTCCATTATAGAATATTTCAAAGCCCAGATATTTATAACTCTCAGCAATATAAGTACAGTTACATTTTAGTTGGAATGTACACGTTTGACAAAAAAATTGTATAAAAACTGATCAATATATGAACACAGCTCTGTGAGGCCTACTTTATTGGGGGCGGGAGGGTGGGAGCGGGGCGGGGTCTGTGGGGGCAGGGAACACTTGGAGCGGGGAATATTTGCCTCATATGGCATATCGAAAAAATGTATATATGAAAAAAAATATAGGCAAATTAAAAAACGCATATATGGCATATAGAAAATTATATTTTGACTATATATATGGCATATTTAAAAAAAGCTCATATGGCATATGGGAAAAAAACTAACAGAGGCTACTACTACTTTAAAGCCACCAAGATTGGGCTTAATGGTCCCAAAGAATCAGTAAGTAATACCACTACTGATTTGTAGTCGGGGCTACCCCACACAGCACTAAACAAACGATAGTCAATACAAACTGAAAAGTGGATCCATTGGAAGCAACAAACATAAACAAGAGAGATATGTAGCAGACACGGTTTTGCACACATGTTGCACTCGTAGCAGCATTTACTTTCAGTTGTTTCAGCCAAAGTTTGTTTTTTTACTTTTCAGATAAAATTCATCTACTACCTAAATAAGTTGTATATCAGTGAAACAGAATTTTTTAGTATTAAATACAAATACCTTACTTTTCAAAATCGATTGAAAAATAAAAATTTCACATGCGAAATTTGTTTTTCATAGAGCATTTGCAATGCAAAATCCTGCTGCATCAAAAGTTTGAAAAATATTTTTTTATAGAATTTTTATCCAAAAATGGATTTAATGTGTTGGTTAAATGTAATTAAGACACTCTGAAAGTTTTATACCAAAATATTAGGGCAAACTGAAGTAATTTTCTGCCGCCCCAGCAACACGTAATTTACATGGAAAAAGCCCCACCAATAAAGCTTTTTGGCTGTAATATATTTATTTCTCAACCGATTTTGAAAAGTAAGGTATTTTTATTTACCACTAAAAATACCAGTTCTATTGATATATAATTGATGTACGTAAATTAAAATTAAATTGCTCAAGCTATTGCAGAAAAACTTTTGGCTGAAACAAGCGCCCCAAACAATAGGTTTACAACAGTGTTGTTTTAGTGTGTTTTTTCCGAAAGAAAAGGTCTTACGTAGCCATGGACCAGTCGATTAACAGCAGCATATTGTACATACAATATATAGCGGAAATTCCCGTGTTGCGTTTCTTTTGCATGTCAGTATATATTGTATGTACACTATGCTGCTGTTAATCGAATAGTACATGGCTATGTAAGACCATTTCTTTCGGGAAAAAAGACTAAAACAACACATAACTCAGCAAATAATATTCCTTCAAAGTTTGATTATTGACAGAGTACGCGTTTGGCTCAGGCATGTGAGCAACTTAGAATGCACAATTTTGCAAATCTCTTTATGTTACATATGGTACTGAAATGGCTCAATTTTTCAGGAACTTCAACATTTATGAATTTCTTGTTACAAAGTGTACTGTGATTAAAATGTCTACAACATCACAGCTGTGTCCTTTGTCTAACTAACTGCAACTATTTTTTTTTACAAAACCTCTAGGGATTTCTTTGGAATATTACATGGAATTAAGTGTGCAGTATATACAATATAAAGCGCAAATCCCCAAAAGTTGCGTTTCTTTTTCGCTTCAGTATACTTTGTGAATCACATTATAACGGTGTCCTGTTAGGGCCATCTTACCATTGAACATCGACCTAGGTCGATGGTAAGATGCGATGGTCGATGGTAAGATGCGATGGTAAGATGCGATGGTCGATGGTAAGATGCGATGGTCGATGGTAAGATGCAATGGTCGATGGTAAGATGCGATGGTAAGATACGATGGTCGATGATAAGATGCGATGGTAAGATGCGATGGTCGATGGATGCGATGGTAAGATGGCCCTTACAGGACACCGTACATTATCTAGCAGTTGTATGTCCACTACCAAGTTTCTTTGACCAATTTCAAGATGATCGGTCAAAGTAATTTCTACCGCCTTTCATGGCAATTAATCCATATAACTAAAACAAAAAAATAATAATCCATATCCCTGGAAGTAAAACTGCAAATAAACCATATCCCTAAACCCCTATACGAATCTCGGAGGTCGCGGGCTCGATATTTAAAAAAAAAGAGTATTAATATTAGGTCTCTTGCATATAAAGGTGTAGTTTTAGTGGTTGGGGTTATCATGCCTTTTGTATCAACGTACGGCTTGGTATTCTGTATGGCAGTAAGCCACGGCAACAAATACCGAGGCCTCCTAGGATTGCGACTTTGTGATCAGGCATGCACATGATAACAGCACATCAAAGAAAGGGAATGCTGCCAATTTCCATAAATATTTTTATATGATACATAAATTACATTAATTGCATGATAACATTATTTATGTTGAAGGATATAAGAAACAGCATTTCTTTTTAAGAAAATGTTTGTTACAGGAAAGACAGTTCAAGCTGTTTAAAGTTTATTAAGTGTTATGCACAACTGATACAAAACAAACCATCTCTTTAAACGTTGTAAAATATTTTTGAAAACAAGCGGTTTAAATTATGGTGAAATGTATTTTCTCATATACAAACATAACTTTAAAGAGTATCATATTGAACATATTAGTTATATTATTTGGCTTGCCACACTGGAGGTGCGATCGAGTTCCAAATGATAGCATCAGAATAACGCATTACTTAACCTATCTATGCACAGACCTAATAACAAACAGTTTGGAAACTTCCTAAATTAACCAACGAAGTAACCAAAATATCACGTGGCACCATAACTTTTCATTCTATCTCCTCTCTCAATTATTCACTGATTTTGATGAGAACACATTCAAAAGATGCATAGTGAATAGCAAAATGGGATTAGAATAATTTATGTTTATTTTCAAAATACGAAATTGTATAAAAAGATGTTTAAAGTTAAAATGTCATCATTTTTCGGGGGTTTTCCTTAAAAATCAAGGTTTTGACATAGTCAAAGTTTCCGTCGAACCCCTTTTTTTGTTTTAACTGTAGGAGTAAGAAAAATACTATCATGGGAAAGAAAATTAAATTTGTGATGGGATTTGGCATGAATGAAACTTGTATCTATAAAACTCTTCATGTGTGTCATTAAACAAAAAGATTATTCTTAGTTTAAGTAAATTCATTTCCGATGCACTTGTATTAAGGCTATCTACATCCATTTTAACAGACTAAAAAAAACACACAAAAACACACTAGATATCTTATTTTAGAACATCCTCGTTTATCATTGACATACCATAATATATGTTTTTGATTGTTTAAATATGTATGAAACAAAACAAAAATTTAGTGATTATTTTGTTGTATTTGCAATGTTAATATCTGTCACGTGTGTGTATATTATAATTATCATATATTTGTAATGATGAAAAACTGTAATAGTTTAAGTCAATAAAAGTATCTATCTATCTATCTGTGTTTAAAGTTGGGAAATATTTTGTGAAATTTTCGCGCTTTGCCACGTGAAATTTCGATAATTTTAGTAGTGTCCAATCTATTTGTTATTTAAGGTCTGTGTTTAAAGTCACAAAGATTGGGCTTAATGGTCCCAAGAATCAGTAAATAATAACACTACTTTTAAGGCCGCCACACACATTTAAGTCACCGTGTTACCACATTTAGCATGTTTTATGCTATAATTTGAATTAACAATGGACATTATTTATTACATAAAGGAAGTAACTTTTATAGTATTTGGAAAGTGTCTAGTCCACATAAACATGTAACATAATTCCCAAATCAAGACTGCAATATACTTGTGATTACATCGTTCCAATCCTTTTTCACATTTTGTATTATGTACATTTTCACAGATTGTATAAATATTGGAAATAAAATAAGTTTAAACCAATATACTTGTGATTACATCAAAGAAAACGACTAGAAATTAACGCACACATTTTATGATTTAAAACACATTAATTAAAGAACCTAACCCGCCAAATAACGATAAAATTACACAAAACTGTGTATCAAAATTCTATCCAGGTGTTCAGGTCATATAATAATGTATATGTGCCGATTAAAAGAAAATATTTGTTCACGGGATCTGAAAATACTCGTGATTGAATATGCGTAAAATGTATTACGAGTTCGTAACTCTTAATTCGACATTTCAGTTTCGGGATTTGGGATGGCTGGTTAAAGCCGGTTATATTGTGTCTATAGAGTTTGGATTCTCAAAATGTGTAAGTTATATGTACCTCGTCGTCAGTAGGTTTAGTAGCGGTATACATATGATTAAAATGTGCCTGTTGTTGGCGGAATAGCTACTTTAAACTAGTTGACGAATACCCTCTGAAGAGTTCATATCTTCTGAACGAAATCGGTCAGGGAATTTGTTCGCCCAGCTGACTAGCGGGGGTTCCGTAGTTCCTTTCAGCCACTTTTCACCCATTTATATGTTTTTCGGGACTACGGGACCTTAGCTATTTACTCTACACAAAGTGAATACAACAAATCGGCGGCACGATCATTGAAATTTTTAGCAATACCTAGCAGTTGTGATACCTTGGTCATCTACAACAACAGTACCCTAGTCTGATGAAAATATACTGAAAATGTGACCCTTGGAAGCAACAAACACAAACAAGAGAGAAAAGTAGCAGACTCGGTTTTACTGAGTCTGTTCATGAGAGGTATAAGATGCAACACCTCTCACGCCTCCCAGCACCGGCTTAAGCGATATTCTACTTTAAAGCAACACAGAATGGGTCTGATGATCCCAAAGGACCAGTAAATAATAAAACTACTGATTTGTATTTTTTTACGGCCGCCACACAACACTAAACAAACGCTAGTGTGAATGTCAATATTATCCAGACTACACTACCCTGCTGCAGAGATGATTTCCCCTACAACTAAGGGACGCTATAGTAGTTACACCTTAATACATGTATAAGATTGCAATGAAATAATCCGTTTCTTTGGTCAATCGTCATATTAATAACAGGTGCAACTGGGTTTCGGGCACTGTGTTAAACATTACCAAAGTATCACGTACAATTGATATATATAAACGATCGTTGGAGTTACATTTGTTACTACCATCAGAGAGATTAATTGCACTGTTTCGCGCGTTCTATGTCCTTTTTCACGTTACTATGTCCTTATTGGGCCTTTTTTCTTTCCCTATAACTCTGCTCTTGATTTTACCATCGTTATAAAAAAACAAAAAACTTTACGTTACCAGTTATGAACAGCCAGTTAAATTACGTTGCCGTTATGAACAGCCAGCCCATATGCCCAATGATAAACTTTCTTTTTTTTTAATTTGGAAGTATTCAAACATATATGTATATACTACTACTGTATTGTAAAAATATTGTTTTAAAAGTTGAACTTTACATATTTGTAAAGAAGTCGATACAACAAAGTAGACTTACATGTTAATATCCAACATGGTATACAATTTCTTTCAGAAAATTGGCGCATCGAATGTTTACCAGCAGCACCGTGAAGTGTATTCAATGAGCCAGTGAGAGCATACCCGAGCAATTAGTCCCAAACTAAATATCAGCGATTAAGCTAAAATTGCAACACGTACAAATACAAATATTTTATTCATATACACGAAAACATGAGGTAATGCATATAGAATATCATATAGAATGTATCGTACAAGGCTCTATTACATGAGTTATTTAGGGGTTGATGCCCTATTTTCAAACAATGTTTATTTTAAAGGGCTCTGAAAATCTTGCCGCCTCCATTTATGTTCTTTGCAAATTTCCAATAGGTCATATCTCCTTTATTTTTCATGGCATTTTGATAATTCTTCCAGTTTTTTTTCAAGTTTTTCAGAGCTCTTTAAAATAAATATGTTTGAAAATAGTGCATCAACCCCTTTAGCAATAGATTATTAGACAGATTTAAATCAAGTGAATTTAATTTACTGTATTTATTGGAGGAGCTAAATTATATTCGTAATTTAAGACTGCCTATCCTTTATATATAAGAGGGTCATTCAATAAGTTCTGTCACTAACGCGTTTTATCAATTATGTGCTCATTGTGAGTATTGATGTTTGGTACCAAATGAAAGAAAGTTTCAATACCATTCCATTGATGGTAAAATGAATGCTATATATATCTTTTGTGTGACGAAAGTTATGGAACATGTAATACACATCACTGATACATACTGAGCCTGAGGCATTTTCGTCCTGAGTTTTTTCAGGTATGTTAATTGTTACTTTTTTAAATGCCTGTTTCTCTTTAAGTACTTGTCGAAGACCTTTGAAATTTCTCATACATTATCAGTTATATCTGTGCATTACACGATTTAGAATTTAAGCATGGTATATGAAAAGGCATTGTCTTAGAAAATAACATTTTAAGCTAACGTGTAAAATTAATTTAATGATAAATGGACATTAAATGACAGGGCAGTCTTCTGAAATAGCGTTTTTAGATGATCAATAGTTTCACTAAAAATTGTACACAATTCTATAATAATGTGTTGAATATGAAATTTAAACACTGAAGGACTAGGATTTGTAACAAAATATGAAAACATATTAATACTATGAGAATAATTACGACATTTAAAAGATATTATAACATTTCCGTAAACAAAATGTAGAAAATCAGTGTTATTTCTACTAAAATTAAGGGATATGCATTCACTCATATCTGGTTTGCAGCAAGACCTTTCCGAATTCTCGACAATCATTTTCAATGATTATGGGCGAATAACAACAGATGGCGTACAAGAAAATTTAAAAAAATAAAATTATTCCAATATTTTTTACAACGTTTTGTAACAAGGACATTTTCAGAGATGCCAGTATCCAAAAGGTGTGGTTGGGGAGGTAATTCAGGGGTATAAATAACCGGAAATTTTTCATTTTTGTTGTGGAATTTAAGAGAGCGAACCCAGTAGTATTATAAATACACTACTTTATCTCAGTGTAATATCCAGTTCAAAGGATATATGCCTAGTGACAGAACTTTTTGAAGCACCCTCGTACATGTAGTTCATTTTCACAACGCTGGCGAAGAAGTAATTTACAACCACACTCTCGTATAACTCAGTCTTTACACACATTTTTTAAATCTCATAATAACACATACGCATACATTTCTACTTGAATCTATTGCTTTACAAATTCACACGCTTTTCTAAATTACATCTTGTTTGTTGAATTCATAATGTTGTAAAATGTATATGTATTCGGCTCTTTATATAGTATTTCTTTTTCAAAAGTCTTTCGTAACATAAGTGTTTTACATGTTAAAAGTTAATGGTATTCAATTTTTTATTAGTGATAATGGCCACCGGCCCATACACATATAATACATAATCAATATAACACATGATTTGGTTAACGGACATCAAAAACATGTTTTCTTTTCTCAAATGCATAATATATAAACATCGCTAAATTAATAATGACATTTTTTTTGTTGGTATTCTTCTCCTATATCTTCATTACATAAAGTACAAACTCTGTTATTATTCACAATTTTATTCCAGTGTCCAGTTTTAATTGGTAACTTATGGTTTCTTGTTCTAAACTTTACCATATACTTGAGTAGTTTACCGGGTGTATCTGTCAAGTATCACTCAAAGCCAAATTTAGTTTGAAATAATCTGTATATATAATAACTACTAGAATGTTCAACCGTTTCATACCATTCGTTTAAAAATAGATCTACGAGCTTTCGATGCGCAGATGCAATCAACCACTTACCATTTGAAAAGTCGTGCGTTTCTCTGATGCCACTAAAACCACATTTAATTAAGATTTCTTTGATACATTTAAGCCATTTAAAATTATTATTTTTCTTTATACTATTGCTATATTTTGTATACGCTTTGCAATACCATGTACACATCAGCAGAGAGTTTATTACTTTCTGGAGACACTACTTTGGCCAAAATGATAACATTTTCGTGTAAATATCAATTGAGATTGACATAGTACAGGTTTCGCCATAAACCATACAATTTGGTGTAGACGTTTTTATATTTCAGACGTGTTTTAAAAACTTTAGTTGCACTCTTTCTATTTTTCTAATAAACCCCCGGATTTCACACCCATATAACAAAATAGGTTTAACTGTAAAAGTTGTCAATTTGTCAATCGATTGGTAGACAAAGATGCTTTGCTTTTTTCAGTAGGCTGTAGAGAGCTCTAGTGGTTTGACTGTCAATATGTTTTTTAGCATTATCAAATGATCCACTTCTTCTAAATAATATTCCCAAATATGTGTACTCCGATACGTTGTCTAAAGTGTCGTTATTTATTCTAAATGAATAATTCTCTGGTCTACCTTCGAAAAATACTAGAATTTTAGATTTTGATATTTTGACTGTGAGTTTCCATGTATCGCAATAAGTTTGACTGATAAGTATTAAGGGCTTCTTGTAGGTCATCTGCTGTTTCGCATACAATAACAGTGTCATCGGCGTATAACAAAATAAATAATTTTAAATATATAAGAACGTCGTTGTCTAATTCGTGTTCTCGACAACTTACAACGTTTACATTTTGATTTTGTGAGAGAAAAAATGCATGTAAATCATTTAAATAAAAAGAGAACAATATCGGCGAAATATTTTCCGATTGTCGTACGCCTATATTACATTCAAAATAGTTGGAACTTACACTATCTAATGTTACTCACGACTTGATATTGTTGTACTATATTTCTTATAACGTTAAATATGTTGCCATTTATGTCATGTGATAATATTTTATACCAAAATCCTGATCTCCAGACTGTATCAAATGCATTTTTTCAAATCTATAAAAGCGCAATCCCCCCCCCCCCCCCCCCCCCCCCCAATTCTGGAACTATTCCGGTGTTCAATACTAAGTTGAATAATTTAATGTTCGTACTCCCTGGTTCGTGTAAATCATTTAATGATGCATTTACACTATTATTCTTTTTGCCATTTAATATTTTCCAGTACTTTCTAGGGTTTGATTTACCTAATGTTTTTAGTTTATTTATATTATTCTTTTTAAACTTATAATGAGAATTTCGTATTTGCGCTTTATAAATTTACTTTGATTTGAAAGGTTCGTTTTATTTTCTTCAGACTTTCTTAAATTATACATGTATTTAGCTCTGTGAAACTATTTACGATGTTTTTTTGCAATCGCTGCCAGTAACGTAATTTACAGTAACGTAATTCACAAAACATTATGTTTAGACCGACGTTTCATTGCTGATAGAAATGTTCAAAACATACTTGTTTTCAAATAATGAGTTTATTGTGTGCCCTTTAAAACTAAATTATGCATTACGCCTCTGCTTTTCTTAGTGTTCAGAATACATATAGGTAACGTAATTCTCATTTAGTGTAATTTTTTGAAAATATTTATCTCGTGATCTTTTTGGTGTGCCTACTTTGATGAAAACGCCAAACGCCATATAAATTTAAAAATACTAATGTTTAATTGTTTATTTAGTGTTTTTAAATTTCAAAATAGTGTGTATCTTAAATGCACACACCATAGTTAAAAATGGTAACGTAATTCACATTATTTTTTTTGACATCAGAATTCTGAACAAACCCCTCCCCCCTCAAAAAAAATCCAACTGATTATAGATAAATGCCAGACTATTGCAACTTCGGTATGTGTCCGTTGCAGACTTATGTACAATGAACTGGTTTTGGGTCATTTTTCTTTAATTTTGGACAGGTTTTTTCTCATTATTTTGCAATCATTTGAAGTAAAACCGAGACGAAATTGTGTTGGTTTATGTTTAATTTCTTATGGATTATTTACAAATGATCTCAAATGATCTCCTTGTAATATTAAATGGCCAGATTTATAGGCGAACTGCTGTAGTTGTTTACAAAAACGCGTTGGACACGAAAAATGTTGGAATTGCTAAAGTTTTGGCTGTTCAGTTGTGTACTTCACAAAATAAAATTATTCCCATTTTGGCATTAACAGTGCATGAATTAATTTTTCGAAACCATACGAGATTTCAGTCAACTACGCTATATTTGCATTATTGGTAACCATTCACTACTTATTATTTCCATTAATTACTTCCCGTCCTAGCGCACAAGTTTATCAAACATAACAGGGAACTAATAAGTCTTCAATAAGCATAAATGTATTTGCCGGCTAGTGGTAAAAATCATGATTTGTGGAATACAGCATTAAAATTATTTATAATTGCATTTTTTAACAGTTTTAAAATTTATCAAGAAAACATATTACACATAAAACGTCACACAACTTTGATTTGGAGCAAAATGTAAAAAACACAAAAAAAACAACAAGAAACGAATATGACTAAGGACGGCAATGACAAAGTACGAACGGAAATGGGAACAAATTCATACCGTCAACTTCCGTCAACATGGATTATCTTCGAAGTTTTATTCCGAGTTTTCGCACACCGGGTTTAAAAGATCTCAAAGATGGAACAAAATCCATACTTATTCCTCATTACATAGTGAATATATTCCTATCGGTATTTTTCTTTGTTTCGAAGACATTTTCTCCTATTTGCGACATTCTCTTCGAGGATTGTATACTTGAATTGGTAAGTATTTTTTCGGTGGGTGGGGTAGAGTTTTCAACCTTGAACAGACGCATTTTTTAAATAGCAAAAATGACAAATTCCATACAGTTTGCTTTGGTAAAATCAATGAAAAATCCACATGTACATAGATATCAATGTTTTACTTCGCACAAGATAACAGGGTACTTGTAACACAGATTTATACTAGCTTCCTATGATATCAAGGGTTCTATGGTATGATCACGGTAGTGTCCAATCAAAAAAACAGTATGCATTTCTGCTAAAGTATGATGACTATCTTATAGATGTGATAAATTTAGGTACATATAACAAAATAATTGAAAACAAATTAGTGTATCATAAATAAAAGGATATTTCA